>PVIC010048964.1:0-13305 GCA_004025085.1 Thryonomys swinderianus
TAATAAAAGGGATTATCACCAAGTTTTTTAAGTATCAACGTAAATTAGATGGCAAGTCAGTCTTTGCGGCATTATAGAGGCAGCCCGTGTAGGCAGGCAGTGGTGGGGTTTACAAGGATGGAAGAGCTCGGCGGCGTCTGGGCTGACTCACTGAACTGTAGGGAAATGCAGATTTTCTTCTATGTAAATTATTGAGTTGATGGTTCCTTTCACTAATCCATATTTACATGTATTATCTGGACTTTTACTAGTAACTGAAAATCTAGTTAATAGCCATACGCCTTTATGGAAATGCACATTGAAGAATTTAAAATATATAAACATAAGGACACATTATCTTAGGTGAATTAACTGTTTATTATCATCCTTTTCCTTTATGGCATAAATCAATGATCATAATTTAAAGCATTACTAGATTTCTTAACTGAATTTACTGAAATCATCTTTGGTTTGGCAAAAGCCACATTCCTGAAGCTGTGCAGACACCTTCAGCTATGCTACCCCACGTAAATCCATGAAGACCTGTCAAACTGGGGAGAAGCTTTTAGTGAAACACGACTTCACTCCTAAAGCAGAAATGGATTTACAAGAGTAAATAGCGGAGCACAAGGGCTGAAGCCTCCTGTTAGCACTAGCTGTATACCTCCCAGGCTTTGCAAGCAGCCCTTGAAATACCCGTGCACATAGACCTTCGGTTTGTTCACGGATGTGATGTGCTTTGTGTCAAGTAAGACAGTCTCTCTCCACCTTGCTATTGAATTTCTTGGCTTTATGTTTCCTGTTCTCATTTTTCTTCTGGTCCAAATCTTTTTCCTCAAAAAAATATAATATTGATTTTTTATTCCTGCAGAAGCAATGGATATGTATTCTATGAATTTGTGGTCTACTAAAAAATTAAAATCTACTTCCTTGCTCCAATTCAAACTCCTTAAGATACCAATTATAATTTGATAGGTATCTCTACACCCATTTTTGCGAGTCGATACCAATATTTAAAGTGAAAATATCAACACATTCTCATTTATATATCCAACTCATTCTACAGTAGAATATCCCATAATATGGCTTTCTCATAAATTTTCAAAAATCTTACATGAAATACAGATGTCTGTCCACTACTTGACTGCCTACTCAATCATTTCAGTCATTTTAATTATACTCCATATGATCTGATTATGCAAAAGTTTAATTCATTGAATTATTGACAAACAACTTTGGCAATAAAAATTTGGGAACTGTTAGACAACTAGAGTGTTATTGATTAGATTATAAGCAGGACCTGTCTGTCAATATAACAATTTTGCAGAACGTGTCTC
Source organism: Thryonomys swinderianus (assembly GCA_004025085.1). Classification (NCBI taxonomy): domain Eukaryota; kingdom Metazoa; phylum Chordata; class Mammalia; order Rodentia; family Thryonomyidae; genus Thryonomys; species Thryonomys swinderianus. The sequence goes on from PVIC010048964.1 coordinate 1,317, forward strand.
GGTGAAGTAGAGCTTCCTGCTTGTGGAGAAGGAACAACCTGGGAACGGGGTGAAGATCAACCACCCCCAGGAGCACAGTGTCACTGCACGGCACGGGACACGTGTTTGGACCCTACATAAAGACTCAGTTTAAAAACTTGGCTTTCTCAGTGGACCAGGAAAGCAGAGTGGCTTGAAGCAGCAGAAGACATAGGGAAGGTGGGGTCTGACCTTGTGTCACCGACTGAACTCAAAGGACAGCTTGGATTACAAAAACGAATTGTCTCCCCAAAAAAGTTCTCTCTCTTAGAGCCTATAAAATTAGGGCAGTTGGCTACTAATGTCTCAAACACCTGTTTTCCTGACTGCACCAGAACTCTGCGCCAATCTACACACACATATCTGTCTTCACAACGATTATATCACCTGACGCTTACTTTTTCTCTTCATTGTCCTTTCTTCTCTGTCATTCTAGTATTAAAAGTACCCAAATTTCTCCTCATGACTCATAGAATATGACTTTTGGCATTTAAAGGTTCATGTTTTAAAGACCAGTGAGTGAATAAAAAAGGAAATTAAAATTATATATGAGAGATTCCACTTTGATGTTCATAACCTTTCGAGAATTCTCATAAACTAAGAAAAGAAAGAAAATATGAAAATGCTGATATCAAGTGACCGGAGACATGTGAATGGAGGCAGCAGTGGGATATCAGTATTCACTCACTAATTTAGCAAGAATTTTCTGTGCAGTGTTATCATGAACACGAGCGGGAGATCCTATGTCTGCTCCTGCGATGTCTGTAATTCCACTTTCCATGTACAAATTAGTGGTATTAATTACATTTGTGAGCTTGTGCCAGCATCACCACTGCATTTCCAAAACTCTCCTGCTGCAACAGACGTTCTAGCCACCAGCCGACTGCCCCTTCCCTCCTTCCCACCTTCCCGCCGCTACGGCTGCCTGTAGGAGACACTTCAGCGAGTAGGCCCATCTAGCACTTAGCCTTTCACATTTGACTTATTTCATTTAACATAAGTTTCCCAAGTTCACTCATGTTGTAACATTACGATAGCTCCATTTTATGGTTGAATAATATTCCATCGATGTATCATGTACCACGCTGTGTTTATCCATTCGTCTGTTGAGGACGCCCGGATATTCGGCCTCCCCTCCTCCTGCTCTGAGTCCCCATCCCAATTGGCATCTCGCTCCTGTTACTATTCCCGGCTCATGTTGTACCATATTAGTGTTGCGTCCCGGGAGACGAACACCGGGCCTTCTCCAGCGCGCCTGCCTGACAGCAGCGTATGGCGGTACAGTCACTTCACTATATTGCTGACAGTTGATGATTTCTACTTCAAAGGTATATTGTTATGGCAATCCTGTCAGGTACAAAACCGATTCTCGTGTTTTGTTTTGTTTTCTTTTCTTTTTAAATTGGTGGATGTTTGCAACATGAAACGGGAGTGTTTGTTCGAGAGTACTGACGCGTGCAATCACGTGTCTCGATCTTCCTAACCCTTTACCCTTCTCGTTTCCTCCCGCTCCACGTAATCCCTTTCCCCAACTCCGGACACCTTCCTTCCCGGTTCCTACCATCTCTTCCCTATTTCACTCATTTACTTATACCTGAAGTTTCTCCTCTAGAGGAGATGTGCAATATTTAACTTCTCATGTCTGACTCATTTTTCCTAGTATTATGATTCCTCTTTATGCATTTGTATCTTGAGCAGACATCTAGGCTGTTTCCAGAGCTTAGCTGTAATCGACAGTACAAAAACGTGGGTATGCGTGTATCTCTATATTGTGATGTCATTAATTATTTTGGGAATATACCTAGGAGAGGTACAGCTGGGTTGAATGGAGTTTCATTGAGCTTTTGCTGAGTTTTTTTAATGACTAAAGATGTGGTGTATTTTTTTCATGTACTTACTGGTGCTTTTCATGAGAAGATTTCTATCTCTTTGGAGCAATATTTACATAAAACTTTTGTCCACTTTTAAATTAGATCATCTTTTTGTTATTGAGTTGTGGTAATGCTCTGTATTTCTGGATATTAAATTTACTATGTGTATTGTTTCTAAATTTTTCCCATTCGATAGCTTGTCTTTTTACTTTGTTGATAATATCCTTTAGGGTACAAAGTTTTTAATTTTCATAAATGTTAATTTATCTATTTTTTGCTTTTTTATTTGTGCTTTTGGTAGCATATTTAAAAATCTGCCCAACCCGAGTTTGTGAAGATTTATTCCTACATTTTCTTCTAAGAATTCAAATTTAGCTTAGTTTTTTGTTGTTGTTGTTATTTGTTTTGAGACAGGGTCTCGCATTGTAGGTCAGGCTGGCCCTCAGCTCACTATGTAGCCCAGGCAAGCCTTGAACTCAGCAATCCTCCTGTCTCTGCCTCCCGAGTGCTGGAATTACAGGCATGAGCCACCATGCCCGGCAAATTTAGTTTTTATATCTAGATTGCTGACCTATTTTGATTAATATTTTGCATATGGTATTTGGTAAAAGCCCAGCCTTGTTTCTTGGCACATAGAAATCTTGCTGCTGAACTAGCATCCTTTGTTAAAGTGGCTTATTGAATGGACTTGGGTTCTTGTCAAATATCAATTGACCATGGATACATGGGTTTGTGTTTGCATATTTTATTTTATTCCACTAGCGTACATGATGATCTTCACGCCCATGTTATACTCTTGGGATTATTGTTGCATGATAATGAAGTCAGTGCTTTCCTCTCTTCGGACTCCTATAACAAAGATACCACAGAATGGTTAACTTAAACAATAGGAATTTATTTCTTAGAGACCTGGAGGCTGGGAAATTCAAGAACAAGGTGCCATCACTGTTGGAGACCTACCTCTTCCTGGATTATAGAGTGCCGTCCTCATCTGTGTCCTCACATGGTGGACAGAGTGAGATGCGGTATCTTTCTTTGCTTATGTGAGCACTAATCCTGTCCTTGGGGCTGGACCTCATGACCTGATCCAGGTCAAAGACTTCCCGGTGGCCCCAAGTCCATCCAGCTTCTTCGAGCTATATTGTGGATTAGGGTTAAATATCAAGGTTAGTGCAGAGCGTGAACACACAACCCGTATTTTCACAAAGTGGGTCTTTCAACTTTGTTATTTCCTTTTAAGAATGTTGTTTCTTCAGAGCTCCTTCAAATATGAGGAATGGCTTTTCCTTTTCCAAATAAAAATATGAGGAATGGCTTTTCCTTTTCTTGCAAAATAGTCTGCTGAAACTTTGTAAGGAATGTATTAAACCTGTAGATCATTTGAATATGGATATCTCAAGAATATTGCCTTCTTATGGATATATCTTTCCATTTGTTAGTCTTATTTCATTTAGGAATGTTTTACAGTTTTCATTGTAAAAGGTGTACATATCATGGTAAAATTTATTCCTAGGCATTTCAAGCATTAAATTCTGCTGATGAATTCCTGTATTAACTTTCTTTTTTGCATTTATATATATATATTTTTTTGTCTATGCACATTATACTCACATAATGTAGGTATTACAAGAGTATAAAAGTCTTGTGGATTTGGTGTTGTTCAACATTGTCAAATATTCTTGGTATTAACTTTTTTGTAATTTTTTTGAATTACCTAGAAGTCAGTATATCTGTACAAAAAGAAATGTGTGCTTTACTTTTTTTCAGTTTGGATTCTTTTTTTTTGTTGTTTAACTGTCTTGGTTTGAATTCTCAGTACAATGTTCACTAGAGCAGATATCCTCATCTTCATCCTAATCTTGAGGAGAAGGAAAGCTTTCAGTATGGGTCTGATGAGTTTGTTGTTAGTTGTAGGTTTGCTGTAAATGACCCTTCTTATATTCGTGATATTAATAACCAATAGTATTTATTATTGACCTTCAGGAGTTTATCAGAAATATTAATAATATTAAAATGTTAAAAAACATTACTGGGCGTGGTGGCTCACGCCTATAATCCCAGCATTCGGGAGGCAGAGGCAGGAGGATTGCTGAGTTTGAGGCTTGCCTGGGCTACATCACAGCTAGCCTGAACTACAAAGCGAGACCCTGTCTCAAAAAAAAAATTTTTTTTAAACATTGGAGTCCCTGTTTGTATATAATTTACAGAGAGACAAAAAAATCCCGGTAGATTATGCAATTTTCATGTGACAGTGCTTGAAGAAAGGGGATTTCAAAAGCTGATATCAACTGAGCCACGAAAAGCAGAAATTTGACTAATTTATGATATAGCTACCTTGTGCAGCCTCTGATAGCTATTGGAATTATGTTATTTGTATACATGTAGACCTAGAGATAAGTGCAGTATTTGTTTTAAGGTTTAAAAAAATATTTCACACATTTACCCAAGGCTATTTTTAAAACTCCAAAATGTGTGTGTGTGTGTGTGTGTGATATGCTTTTCTTGTGAGAATCTATAAGCAAGAAGAATGATGCATATTATGGGGCTATAACTAATTTTGAGAGGTAGAAATTCTTTGGTAATTTTTATTAGTTTTAGAAATGTAGTATATATTCTAATACAAGTAAATCATACCATGTAATTGATATTTTGTAGAAATTGATGAAAACTGGAAAAGCCACACAGAGTGAATGATAAAGACTTCAACAATAGCTGAGAGGGAGAAAGGATGAACCAATTAGGTGTGGTGGAGGACTCTGAGGTACTAATTAATTAAAGTAGAAATGCTTTGTGGAGTTTCTGGATTAATAGATTGTGTTTCTTTTACAACGATCAATATTTATGTAGACATAAAGTCCATGAAGATGTTGTTTGATCGCTCATACCTCAGACTTTCCTCTTAATTCTAGGAGCTTGCTGCCATCTATCGGTCAATATTGAGTATTACAATCTGCTTCCGAATACCTCAAGACGTCAGTGAGCTGTGGCTGTCAACCAGAAGCTTAACTGTAATATGTTTTAGCTTAGTTCAATCTAGCTCAAAAATGTTTTTACCAAGTATACTTAGTTAAGTATTGGACTTCAGAGGTACATAGGTAAAGTTTTCGAGTTAATAAAATATCCAGCTTAAGGAGCTTATAGAGTAACAGTTGAAATAAATGTAGAAGCAGATAAAACGTTGAGTCCCTTTATTCGAGATTTGTTCCTCCAAAAGACATTCTTTTACAAGACAGCTTTAGATGCTAGTTTTTTTGTTTTTGTTTTTGTTTTTTGTTTTTTGTTTTTTGAGACAGTGTCTCTCTTTGCAGTTAAGGCTGGCCCTGAGCTCACTATGTAGCCCAGGCAATCCTCGAACTCAGCAACGCTCCTGTCTCTGCCTCCCGAGTGCTGGGATTACAGGCGTGAGCCACCACTCCCGGCCTAGATGCTAGTTTTAAAATCAGGGTCAAAACATTTAAATGGAACTTCCCTTTGGTTAAGATTCAAAATGTGACCCCAAAGTCTCATGCGTTTGGAAGGTGATTGGCTCACAGGGCTCTGGGTGGATTCATCCATGGATGACTCCAATAGCTGAATGTGCTGTTAGGGAGTGGAGCCTGGCTGGACGTAGGTCATGAGAGAGCTGGCCTGGTGCTTTGATGGACTGTAGGGTTCCAGGCAGTTGTAATTTACAGAATACTGTTAGAAACAAGCTACAGCATCCTTTGGAGGGAGCTGCATCCACAGCCAGTCATTCTAGCCAGTCCTTGAGCAGTTATACAAGGCTCTGACTGTATGATAGTATTATATTATATTTAGCATAAATATATATTTAGTAGTAAAAAGAGGGTGTGTTCTGAGGAAAGACAGCTAGCAAGGACATTTTGTTTCTAAACTGAAGTATATGGAGAAGTCATTAAAAAAATCAAACTTAGAGAACGGTTAAAAAATTGTCAAATCTCCCACAGTGGATACATATATACAAATATATAATTACATAATGTATTTCCTAAAGATGCCCAAATAGAAAAGAAGTGCAACAGTTAATGTTATACTCTTGATTTTAATTCAAAAATGTTATGTGTTATGCTATAATTTTTATAAAAATAAAGGGACTTTAAAGTAACAAGATTTACTAAATTAATACACATTTTAAATATTAATTTAGTAGTGTTTTAAAGTTTTATGTCCACAATAAGAATATATGTGGAGACAGGGATTTAGCTCAGCGGTATCAGCTTTCCTTGGAAGCAATGGGCCCGAGTTCAATCCCCAGTACCACACACACACACACACACACACACACACAACATATGTGTGTTTGTATTCAAACCCTCTTTCTATTGTCATTGAATTTTCCTTAGAGTTATTAAAAGTTTACTATTAAATTAAATATTTAAATCTGTGAATGCATGTAATATTGTGCTATGTTAATATCTGTATTTTTCATCTTGTAAGTCTCTTATGACTCATCTTCCTCTAATTTTGGTTTGAGTATAGTATCTGATATTTTGTTTTGTGAAGCTTAAAATGAAGCACAGAATTTAAACTCTGAATGAACTATTTTTAAAAGAACTGTGACAGAATTAGTATGAACTCCCTCTTGATCAGCTTTTCAAAAATAAAATCTCTCTCTGTCTCTGTCTCTGTCTCTCTCTCTCTCTCTCTCTCACACACACACACACACACACACACACACCCACACACGCCCCACCCCATTGTCCAGAACTGCTGAAGGGGAATAAGCACCAGGAGAAGCAGGGAATCGCTATGCACCTGCCGAGGAAGCACCGGCTATGAAGCAGATACTGCAGACGGAGCGGTCCCCACAGAGGAGTATCAGTGCGCCTTTGGAAGGGAAAAAGTCGAGGTGCTCAGGGTGGGCTTCTCGTGCTGGGATCAGCGTCCTGACAGGAAGAGACAGACTAAAGTGGCCTCCCCTCCCCTTTCTCCGACCCCTCTCTCTCCTCCAGCTCTTCCTTCTTCCCTCTTCTTCTCCTACCTCTCTCTCTGTCTCTGTCTCCCACAATGCACCTTTGTGGGTTTTGAGAATGAAGACTGTAACACCAAGTCAGGAAAGTGTAGGTTCCCATGACGGTGCTCGTTCCATGCTTACGGACCCATGGGAGCAGCACCCCTGGAGGAGCCCAGAGAACCACCCAAGTGCCCTCCGGGCTGGCGTGCTTCTCTTGGTAATGAATGCAGCACGCTTGCTTTTGCGCCTGGAATGATTTCGCCTTAATCATGAACAGGGCCTCGGCCAGCAAAGCCAATGTGCGGGTGCAGTGAGGGCTTCGGCAGGAGAACCGGATCGTGGGGGGCTGCAGTTGGAAGCTCGCGCTACGCATAGGAGTCGCACAGTGTCCGGCGGAGATGCAGGGGTGAGTGTGGGGAGTTCAATTTCTTAATCTCGAAAAGGAGAGGATTAGGCTTTACAAGACCACTCTCTGCTTTTCTATTTATACTGAAGTCTACTCATGGTAAATTAGTATCATATTCAGAAAGTACAGCTGGGAACAAACTATCCTGGGTCTTGAATCACAAGAGAAGACAGGTTCTTGATCCTTAAATACTGAATTTTATGTTAGACTCTTGGACAATTAAAATCAATGCATAATTCTCTTATATTTCAACTTGTGTTTTGACTTTCTTTTTAACTATTGAGGGGAAATTTCACTTAGAAAAAAATGAGATTTTTAGTAGATAATTGGCATCTATCTGCATCTGAAGCCAGATCTGAGCAGTTCTCATGGAAGGAACTGTGCTTTGGGGCCCCCAGTCGTGGGCTTTCTTCTCCACTCTCATGAGTCTCCTGAAAAATTTTACCCACTCGGGACCCTGACCTATTTTCCTACATCTATAAAATTTATAGTTCCATTAAACCGAATTTAATTAGACAAATGGGTTTTGAGGATTGATGCTGTCTTTGGCAGTGAGCCAGCCCCACAGCTGGCACGCAGTTCAGACTGCCTTTTCCTCCAAGGATCTTTGAGCTTGGAGGGGCACATAGCCCAGGAAGTGGACACTTCAATGCAGTGAGCAGAAATTAGAGCTGTGAGGATATTATGTGCAAATGGATCAAAAGAACTCTGTGGAGAAAGTGATGCCAGGTGAAACTCAAACTGACGTATGTGATAGCCAGACCAAAAAATAAGGAGCAGAGAGACTTTAATTTGACAAGCAGAGAAACAAAGGAAAGTTTGGTGGACTCAGGTACTTCCAATAAAAACAAACCCATACTATGTACAGAGCCAAGAAGAAAGATGCTTTGAGGGCATCTCAGGAATCAACAAGACCCCACCCATTGTAGACTCAAGAAGGCAAAAATGTCAAACTTTCATTTAAAAGGGGTGTGTGGAGACTCCTAAAACTAGGACTAGGGGTCCTATCCCCCTGCTAGTAATATACCCAAAGGAACTTTAGAAAATCACATTGGAAAGACAGATGTACACCCTTGTTCATAGCAGCTCAATTCATGTAATAAGTGAAATAAATAGATCACAGATATGCAAATACCAGATCTTTTCTTTGATATGAGCACTTGTAGATGTAAATGAGCTTTAGAAGGTATGACAGTCTTTGTAGAATGGGAAATTTGGTGTGGGAATGTAATGAGGGGGAGAAATAAATATGATTCTGAAAGAAAATAAGAGCATGTATATAGGGGGTGGAGAGGTGTGGGTAAAAATGAGAATTAACTTGTGTCATATACTGGTACAAATTCCCCAATGTTGTGTGTGTTTGTGAGATGTATATAAAATGTACCAATAAAAAATTCAATTAAATAAAAAAAATACAAAAAAGTGTAAAAAAAAAAAAAAAGAAAAAGAATGGTCCAGGGAGGTCTTCTGGAGAAAGTTTCCTAGGGAATTGACTCCCTGGAATTTATTTCACTGTGCTTAGTATCTAGGCACTCAGAGAATGCTGCAGCCAAGGCCCCAAGGGGCCACGACTATTGCTTCTGCTTTCAGCAGACCTTGGCCTCATCTAAGCAATGGTGGTTTTATAGGCATATAGGATGTAAGAGCTGTGGGCTTAGGGAGGCTTCTGCTCAGATTTCAATGGCCTGGAATGTCCGCAAGGAGACCATGAGACAGCACTGCATGGAACTAGGGATATGAGGCCAACAGTACCATCAGGTCCCTGGGACATGAGAAACTCTGGGAGCAGGGAAAGCTGCACGCTATGAATGGAGCTAGCCAGAGTGCTTGTGTGTAGCAGCTGCCCAAACCCTATGGGGTTTATATTTTACCACAATGTGCATTACGTGTCAGATGTGAAACAATAGCATTTAATGTTTACTCCGAAGAATCTCATTCCTGCTTTGATCCAGTTCTTTCATAATCCGCTATTCCACCCTTTTGGAATGGTAAGGTGTGCTCTGTGCCCGTGTCCTTTGGGATCGTGTGACATCACTCTCCTCACTGGCACTCTTCTCCTGCTCTGCTTTCCAGCTTCCATGAACGACGTGTCTTTGCTCCACCACAACTTGTTGCCCTATTTCTTCCCCAGAGCCAGCTGATGATGTACTGAAAGTATGAACCAATTTAAACTTTTCCTCCTATAAGTTGTGTTAGGTATTGTGTCCAGAAGTAGAAAAAGGGTTTTCTAGGCTGTGTCTCCAAATTTGTTCCAAAACATCCCGAAAGCCAGAGACTTCTAAACCACTGTCAGGTATAGTCACTGTAATGACTCCACTTTTCTATACCAGTTTTCTGTATCAGCCAGGCTTCTATCACTGGAACACATTTCTTGGCACCCAAAACTTAGAGAAAGGGAAATTTAATTTGGCATGTAGTCACAGGAGATTTAATCCACACTTGGGTGGTCCCAAACAGGAACACCCTGGTGGAAGCGTATTTCAGAGCAAAGCTGCTTAGTTCATGGTGGCCAGGAAACAGGCCAGGGGAATAATGTCAAAGTGAAAAGGACAAGGTCGCCAGATATGGCACTGAAGGCCATACCTCTGTGACTCAGAAACCCCAGAAGTGGGCTTTGCTTATCTCTGGGGCAGCTTCCAAACTAATCAAGTTGATATAATCCAGCTTAACCACCACAAAATTATATAAAAATAACAAGATATCAGGAAAATAATGGATGAAGAAAAGGAGAATAGGAATAAAGAGACAGAAATTTCTGAAGTGCAAGTAAAGAAATTTGGGAGCTGAAAAGTCAAGTTCCTGAAACTAAAATTTCACATAAGGATTTGAATAGTAAGATTTAGTAGACAGAAACAGAAATCAACCTTGAAGATCATTAAATCAAAATTATACCTTTTAAAACAGAAAGAAAGAAATTTTATAAAACAAACAGTCTAATCTATCTTGTGATACAACAAAAAGGAAGCAATTTATCATACACAAGGAATCCTCAGGAAGATTAATAGCCAATTTCTGAGCAAAAAGTATTTTCTGAGACCATGTCATGATGTATTCAAAGTGCTGAAAAACCCACTTAATCATAATTCTATATGTAACAAGTACATATTTTCAAATCATGGAGAATTTAAGACTTTCCTAGATCAAGAAAAGAGATTAGTTCATCAACAGTAAGCCTACCCTGTAAGGAATGCTAAAGAAAGGCCTTCTGGTTAAGAAGGGGGGAGGTAGATGACCAAGTATGAAGTTCTAAAAATCACGACTCAAAGTAAATATAGTTTAGAAGTATTGTGTTTTTGGTTTATAACTTTATGCCTTTTGTATATGATTTAAAATATCTACAATATTATATATTTGTAAATTAGAAAAAAATTGTATTGAAAGATAAAAGTGACAACATACATATAAAAGAGAATGAAAGGGGTTATATATGGTAGAATTTTTTTATGTACTATTAAAACCAAGTTGATATTAACTCAACATAGTTTTCTTTTTAAGTTAATGAGTTTAACTGCAATCTCCATTGGTAGCCACTTAGAAAATAATCTAAAACATACAAAAATAAAACAAGGATCAAAGTAGTATATTATAAAATTAACCATAAAAATGGATATTAATGAAAGAATTAAGGATTTATATGTGTATCATACAGTAAAATGGTAGAAATTAGTTTCTCTGTATCAAGGTATTTTAAATGTAAAAGAAGTAAACAGTGCAATGAAAAGCAAAGATTTGCAAAATAAATTTAGCATCACAATAATTGTATGCAACTTACGTGAAAACAATTTTTATTTTCAAGGACACAAATAGATTCAAAATAAAAATATATAAAAGGATATCCTACGGAAACACTAACCAAAGACATCTAGAGTGGATGTTCTAGTATTAGACAAAATATTTCTTAAAACAACACAAATATTATAACCGCCAAAAGGACATTGTTGAGTAAGATTTCAACTTTTAGGAAGAAATTTGATTTTGGAGTGATTGCAACAGAGTCGTGATGACCAATGCTGAAGTTGAAGAATGAAAAGATGATGGTGTTAGAAATATAAGAAAGGTCATTTAGAAACTATATAAATAACCCAGAGAGGCTTCAGAACCACAGAGAAAACCACTGTCCAAACTCCTGCGGTACGTCCTCGTCTAATAACGGCAAGCAGGCAAGTCTGAAATGTTAAAGGGTAAAACACGTGCTTAGATCTCATGATCATTAGAGTTCTGAAGCAGTGAGGTTTTTTTAGAGGAAAAAACGAGATGGAAGATATTGAGAATACAAAAGAATTCTGACGCTAACTTTTCAAACTGGGTCTACTTGAATATTTTCTTGAGAAGCAGGACACGAAGTGCTGTCCTCCTGTACAGTATGACCGTCAAGAGCAAGAGTGTGAGTGGAGGGTTTAGAAGGCATTGGAGGTTAAATTGCATCTTATGGAGAAATACGGGGTTGCAGGGGCCGGAGGATTAGCTCAGTGGTTCCGGCGCCTGCCTAGCAAGCGCAAGGTCCTGAGTTCGATCCCCGGTAACCACATACAATGCTGGGCGTGGAGACTCACGCCCACCAGCCATCAATACCACATACCACAGAGCCGGGCGTGGTGGCTCCCGCCTGTCATCCCAGCACTCGGCAGGCAGAGGCAGGAGGATTGCTGAGTTCGAGGCTTGCCTAGGCTACATAGTGAGCTCAGAGCCAGCCTGAACTACAAAGCGAGACACTGTCTCAAAAAAAAAAAAAAAAAAAAA
>PVIC010048965.1:0-13324 GCA_004025085.1 Thryonomys swinderianus
GCCCAGCATTGTATGTGGTTACCTGGATCGAACTCGGCCTTGAGCTTGCGAGGCAGGTGCTGGAACCACTGAGCTAAATCTCTGGCCCAAATCTTTTTTCATAAGAATATTTTAACGTGTTTTTCCTTACTAAAATAACACTAGATCATTCTGGAAAAACTTTTAAATGTGTACAAAGTATAAAGAAAATAAACTTTATTTATAATCTTATTATCTAGAGATAACTGCTGTTAATATTTTGTTGTTTTCAATGCTTACATCCTTTATTTTCATAGTTGAGATCATGCCATGCAGTTCTGTACCATTTTCACATAATACAGTATTAATATTTCTTCACTTCATTAAAAGCTCTTCATGAGCATTATTTTTGATGTTGCACAATATTTAATCATATGGATATACTTAAATATAGTGAACTATTCACCTTCACTAAATAGGTTGTTTCCAGGTTTCTCCTATCATATAAATATTCCAAAGAATGTCTTTGTTTATAAATGTTCCCTAACAGTGATGATTATTTCCTTAAGACAGATTCCTAGAGGTGGGTTTTGGAAGTCAAAAAATGTAAAAGTAGTTGGGATTCTTAATGTACATAGTCCAATTGTTTCCCAGTAAAATGATATCAATTTATACCACCTCCAATTGGGTTTAAGAAAACTAATCAGAGAGAGAGAGAGAAAGAGAGAGAGAGAGAGAGAAAGGTCTAGTTTCTTCATGCCCTTTTGTGGTTCTTTCACACGGGTCTGCTGATTCATAAGTACAGTCCAACATTACATAAAGACGTTTTTGTCAGTGGCAGATAACATATCTGATAATGCTCCCCTAAGATCACATCTCCTATTGACTACTATCTTAGTTTGTGTAAGTACACTCCGTGGTGTTCACACAACAATGAAGTAACCTGTCACATTTCTCAGAACATATGCTCACCATTAAGCAATCTATGCTTACATTACTCTTCATTATTTTTCTAAACTTTCAAGTCAGTTGACTGTTGAATTGTGAAGTTGGCCGTACTCTGGATGGTCCTTCAAGTAGAAGGAAGGAAGAGAAGGACTGAAGAAGGAAATAAGAAAGGAAAGGAAATCAGCTGGAAGAGGACTCAAAATTTTCTGTTTATATATAACAGTCCTTCTCTTTTCTGTGCAATGTGACTTGGGAAGAGCAGTTTCTGGAGTTACATACACCTTCCCGTCCTCACCACCTATATAATTCTGGTGAAGAGAGGTAAGCCTCATTGAAACTTACTTTCTTCATCTTGAAAATGGAATACGATCTTGCTTCCAGGATTAAATGCAACAGTGCTGGATATATCTTTATTTCCCAATTTGTCTATCCTATGAAGCTCGAATCTCTATTGTTAAAATTACTTCAAGTGGGCAGGGATTTAGCTCAGTGGTTCCAGCATCTGCCTGGCAGGTACAAGGTCCTGAGTTTGATCCCCAGTATTGTATATCACAATGCTGGGCATGGTGGCTCACAACTGGAATCCCAGCACTCAGGAGGCAGAGGCAGGAGGATTCTGAATTCGAGGCTTGCCTGGGCTACATAGTGAGTTCAGGGACAGTCTGAGTTACAAAGCAAAACCCTGTCTCAAAATAATAGGATTCATCAATAGGCCACAGAATATATCCTCTACTAGCATTCACTTGTTTGTTGAGCTGACATATGGATGGCTGCATACTTGCATCCTGACGGCATGAAAATACAGGACCTTCAGAGAACCAGCTAGGTTAAAGGCATCCAAGATATAGAGGTCAAATGGGAAGGTTTAATTTCACTGTGGTTCAGCTGGATAGATCAGGCTGCTCTATCTAGGTACATAGTGGTGCCTGGCAAGGAGTTACAGTGCCTGGCAAGGTGCCTGGCAAGTCATTTACAGTGATTCTGGAGACTCTGGTATTCATATTCATCACATCTTCATCTACTTCTTAAAACTTTCTAAAGTTCCCCTGAGACCTACTGAATTGGAATCTCTCTATCAAATGTCTGGTAGTTTTTTTTTAAAGGAATTGGGATGTGTTGTGTAATTTATCGACACCACACAAGGAATATAAACATTATGTATTCCAAATATATAGGAAAGAGATGGAGAAGATGGGTGGAGAGAGTAACAGAAGGGAAAGGGCATAAAAAACCAATAAAATGTGTTACATATATGTACTGACTTTCCATAAGTCATGCAAACACTATGGACTATGGACATTTACTAAGAAACTAAAATAATTTTTAAAATGGTTAGAAAAAAAACCCCACTCGCTATCTGATTCTGATTAATTGTCAAAGCTGAGAATTTAATAGACAATTTGATTCACAGAGTCTGGAACGTAAAAGTTAGAATTGGTCATCTAAACATTTAAGTAACCATAAATTAATTGCATTATAGATTTTCAAGTCCAACCTAAAGAAATTCAATTGCTTGCTGAACATCACACAGCTTTGAACCAGCAGAGTGGAAACCTAGAATTGTAGCACATTGCCTAAATGTCTTCCAGAAGATTGCCAGATAGGAGATAAATGTCTCCTAGGAAACAAAAATTATCATTGAAAGCAATTACTGCCAGTTGGCAAGAAGTCTTTACAGCTTTCCTTTCTAAATCACCACATTTCATGTTGCGGGTATATGCAGGATGAAGAAATAGGATCTCAGTTCTTACCTGCATAGAGAGCCAAACCATGCTTGCTTTGCTGTTTGCAACCCGGCCCCCAAAGAAGGGACCACTGCAGCAGTGCAGGCTTTGTTTCTCCCCCTGCAGGACACCACATCCTCTTTCCACTTTGGTTTTGAATGTGCTCTGACTGTCAAGGTATTGAGGATACGAAAAATGTCCACCATCAACAAACACCTCCAAAGTCTTATTAATTCCTAAAATGTAATTATTAGCATTTCTATCAACTTTGTAGAGTCTCCCCACTTTGATACACACTGTTGTGGGCAAGTGATGGCAACTGCTGAAAATTCCTTAGGCATGTAACAGTAGAGGTCTGATGGTATCAGAGACTTCATGTTGGGAAAGGACTTAATCAAACTATCTGTTTGCCGTTTAATTTTGAGTATGGACAGCTTGTTAATGAACTTTTAGTAGTATTATTTATGATGGCTTAACTATGACATTTTAAGAGATTCAAGAAAAAATACCTAACCATAGAAAAATGCCTGGCTAATTTTTATTCATTTTGGGCCATGCTGGGAAGCACTGGGCCCTAAAATTTCACTTCAAGGCCTGGGGTTCATAGCTGACACATTCTGAACATTTACAGTGATTCTGGAGACCCCTGGTATCTAATGCTACAGTTCAGACCTTCTTGCAGTGTTTTTCTTGGATTGGATTTGTGGCCAACTGTTTGTAATTGACCCTCTACTGGGACAAGTTAGGATATGAGAGAGAGTGACCAAGAAAAAAAATCCCCACCGATATTTATCTTAAACCTTTATTTCCAGCTTCTCTGGCAGCAAGTCAAGTTGCCGTCATAAAGTAGAACTCTCAGTCGAAGGGGTTTCTAAAGAAAGGGTGCTGTACTGAGTGCAGAATCCCATGTGAAAGAGTGCAATAGAAAACAAGCATTTTCTTTAGGGCATGCATAACACCTACATGTCGTGCAAGAGTGGGATCTGCCACCTGAGAGTCTAAACTGAAAGAAAAATTGGTCCTTTTCTTGCCCTAAACAATGTGCACACAAATGGGGAGAGCAGGTGTGATGAATTTTATCAGCAAGTCACAGAAACCTAAGCCCAGTCAAGCTACAGAGTCCTTCAGACCCCCCTAACAGCATCGCTTCCCTGCTTTCCCAGGGAGCTACTCTCCGGGTCTTCTTCCAAATAGCAATTGATTAGGTTACCTCTCCAAAGTGGGGCGGGGCACTAAGGTTTTTACACACTAAATGACAGAAAAAATAGCATTTCTGTATGTGGAAATGAAATGCTTGGGAATTATCCTCCCAAAAAGTTTCACTACATTGGCTACTACACAAATTACAAGTTATTGGCCTAATTTTGAGAATCTTAAATCAGCCATGTTCCATGTTCTTTAATTTTATGGTCAGACTTAGCATTCTCATTCTTCTGCTGGAAAACAAATCAGTGCAAATCATTCTATTAAACAACTTAGTTTTCCCTTCAAATGGACTTCTGTAAGAAGTTAAATATCTCTGAAACCTGTTTTATGTTAAGGTCCCGATAATATAAATAGTCAGATGAAACACTGGTAGACATTAACACTGAAAGCACATCAGACACCTAACTGCTTTACCTGGATATGAGCAGATGAGCTCTGCTTTCTATACAAAGATGTTGATCACAGTGGGAGATCGCCCATCTGCCATACTGCTGAGACTAAACAGCCTGGCAGGACTATTAATAGAGACCAGCTCATCTTGATTTTTGGCTCCTCAAGCTCCATCCCCACTTTATATCCTACCAAAGGAAGCAGACAGGAAATGACCCTGGCACATGGACCTCAAAACCTTTGGACTTGCTGTTGGTTAAAGAAGGGCTTGTAGATGCAAGCCTTTGTTATCACTGACTTCAAAAAGGCATTATTGTTCATTCTTTAGTTTATGAAAACAGCTAAACAAAATTTTCATAACAAAATAATAAGAGTATAGCAATAGTTTTACACTGTTATCTTCAAATTCAAGACATAAACCAAATTCAGTTTGGGACATAAACCAAAAAATTGTTATAAAAATACTGAATAATAACACAAACTTTCTTTTGACAAATCAAGACAAGCCATTAGTATAAATGAAGCAAATAAACATATATATTGCAATATTTTTATAACAATGGAATATGTAACTGAGGGGAAGTATCTGAACTTCTCTCTACTTCCTATTTATTGCTTTTCTATTTGCTGTGTAATATATATATATATATATATATATATATATATATATATATATATATATGGTGTTTCTCATATAAATAGGAACCATGTAATATTTGAGCTTGGTTTTGTCCCTGATTTATTCACTTAATATTATATTCTCATTTTCCAATGAATACCTTATTTTACTTTATAGCAATGTAGTACTCTATTGTATATAAATATCACAAATTCCTTGTCCATTCATCTGCTGATGGAAATGCATGCTATTTCCAAAATATTTTTATTACAATTGTATTTCTATAAACATGAGTACGCATGTATCCCTTTAATACGACACTTTAACTCTTGGGAAGAGAAGGGAGATTGCAGGGTCAAATGGAATTTCTCTTTTCAGAAATAGATGCCTGGGGTAGTTTCTGCTTCCTCTCTTTTGGCACACTGATCCACATGCCTGTTTTCAAACCACTATCATCCTTTTTTAATCACTGTGGCTTTATTATGTAATTTTGAGTTTAAGATTGTGATGCCACCCACTTTACATTTGTTACCCAGGACTGCTTGTGCTATTCTGGGATCGTTAGGATTGCCTTCTCTAGCTCTGTGAGAAGTGATGGTATGTAATTCAGACTGCATTAAATCTGTATGTTGGTTTGGGAAGTATAACCACTTTGATCACATTGGTTCTGCCTATCCAGGAACAGGGGATATTGCTCCATTTTCTGATGTCCTCAACTTCCTTGAAATCCATTGGCTAAGTTTTGTATTTCTTATGAAAAGGCCACCCTTCAATATCATAGGAGCCAAGAATTCTTGAGTGTGTAACTGTAAGAAGGTCCTTACAGTTTACAAACTCCTCAAAACAATCTGGGGAGACAATATTACTATTTCCTTTTTCACAGACAAAAGAATTAAAGCTTGCCTGGGCACCATAGTGAGCTCAGGGCCAGCCTGAACTACAAAGTGAGACCCTGTCTCCAAAAAAGCAAAAAAAAAAAAAAAAAAAAAGAATTAAAGCTTGAAAAAGTTAAGTAATTGACCAAGGTCATATAGGTAGTAGCACAGCCCAAATTTAAAACTTGGCCTACTTGATTCTAATGCCTACTCTCTTGACCACTGTACAACATAGGCAAGTTTGTGGTCCTTTCAGTCCTGTAATTGCTTCATGTGGGCCATTTACAGTACTCCTTCTGCACATCTGATACACAGAGGGAGACAGATACCTGTCGAGGACTGACAGAAGACAGTACTGCTTGCTGGACTATTTCAGTCACATAAGTGTACTGGGGGTAATCTGAGTGGGATTTATGTTTGTCTTCATAAAATTTTTATGAAATCGGGTGACATGTCATATTCCTAAAGAGGTGACATGGCAGTTTGGTGTTCTATCTTCGGCCTCTCTATTTCTGATGTAGCAGCAATATCAAAATAGTACTAATGATTTATTGACTCTGTGTGTGATGCTTTGGTCTGGACACTCTGCAACCTGCTGGGTGTTATGAAATGGCCACAGAATTACATCAGCCCCATGAATTTAAGTACTTATGGGTGGAGTTACATACCCTTCAAGTGGATAAAACTACTATGTTGACAGTTCAGAGGAGTTATACCACTACCTCAACCCTGGGATATTAAGGATAGCACTGTTCCTTGGATACTTATTCCGAGAAAGGAGCCTTTTTTCCATCTGGCTCAAGTCCTGAGTCAGCAACTGGATACATATACTCTAGGTATGCTAAGGAGAAACTATTAACCATGCAAACTAGCCCCACATGGCCTTCCTGATTATTTGTTAGCATGCAGGTGGCTTGGAGATGAGAGCTGCAATTCTAGAATGTTAGTTTTTGTAGTATGAGAAAATCATAACTTTTTTTTCCAGGAACTTGTATTGCCATAGATTTAAGGCTGTAATTTGTTACAGGCAAGACATTTATAAGGCTTGCGTTATCGATGCTAGCATCATCAAGAAATTCTATCAGAAGACACAATGTTTAAGTATAGGTCTAATTACTGCAATCATTTCTTTTTTGTTTCCTTTGCACAGATCCACTTAATCCCATCTCTTAGTGTGGGCACAAGCTGACAGTTGCATGACAAGGAATGTTTCCCTTTGTAAAAAACCCACTTCCTTTCTGTGTAGTTTTAGCCTAATTGAAATGTTTCCTATTAAGCTCAATCAAGGCAGCAATTATCTAATTACTCACTTATGCTTTTCCAGCCAAAAATTTGCCTAAGCTGGTATAGTGGAATGAGAGAACATATTTATTATTATTTTTACATTTTCCTGTTTGGCTTTAGACAATAATCATAAACATTTATTCCCTGTTCACTAGAATATATCTAATTAATACTGCTATTTTCTATAAAAATCGTATTTCTGTGAGCTATAACCCAGTGCCAAATGTGGCCCTGTCTGTGAAATGTGCTTTAAGACTTGTGGTTATGCTACATGAATGGTGCCATTGGAGAAGGGTAATAGGAAAGAGGCTAGTGAAAACAAATCACAAACATATATTCAATCATCTCAAAGCCACAAGTTTTATGGCTTTAAAAATAAAAAGTGAATCACTTAGATTTAATTGAGAAAATAATTTTTATAGCATCACTTGAAAGAGACATGTATCCTGCATGTCTGGGTTTTCTCTTGATAGAAATCCCTTAGGTCTCAAGATGATCACAACCAGTCAACAACACAGGTGGTCCACACTTTTTAGGAATAAATTAGAGACATATATCATTAAAACCAGAATTAATTTTAGAGTTAGTGACCCTAGGAGGTCACTCCTGATTAATTCCATTTTGATTGAGGTTGTACCAAAGTACAACAGACAAATTGGGTATCAGGGATTGATATTTTCATTTCCAGACAATACATTTTATCGTTTTCATCATAAATGTGAACTAACATGGGACAAACAGGGCCTTTTGCCTGAAAAAAAGATCTCCGGGAAGTGTACATAATTTAGGGGAAATTTATAAGGAGGGAAAGCAACACTTCATCAATTCCCAAATGTGCCCACTCGACAATCCTTCACCTATATTTACTCTAAACCCAGAAAATACCACACTCAACGAGGACCGCAACAACAAAATCAGTCTACAAGGAGAACACATCATTTACTGGAAGATGAGAGGTTTTGCATTATGTTGGTAAGAAGACACGCAATTTTTCACCTACACATAACGGTGAGTGAGCTGTGCACAATACTAGCAGTCCCAGGGATAATGAACTCTGTATAAAGAAGACACTTTGCTTTCTAACAACTGATTTGTCTCTGTAATATCCAATTAATAATTAATTAATTAATAATCGGTTGATAAAAACTAAGTGGTCAGCCATTGTGGGTGGAGGAGATGTTTTTCCAAAGCCAGTTATTAGCTGCCTCACAGTGTGGAAAGAAGTGTAGAAAGAAAGAAAATTACAATGTGTCTTGAGGGTGGCCCCAATAACGCAGCACTTTGTTTATTCAAGTGAGGAGTCAAGGGAAAAATACAGAAACAAGGCAGGAATCATGCTCCTTATGCTAATGGAGAGAAGAAAACAAGATTTTCTTTTCACTGGTCCTTATTTAGGATTTGGAAGTTTATGAAGTGCGTTCAACAAAAGGCCAGAAAACGCATTTTGTTTCCTCATGTTCACTGATAAGAAGAGTAAGTCTCAGTGCTCTCTGAACAGTTGGATTCCTCTTTGCTTTTCTCTGTCAAGACAACTTTACAACTTTAGTACAGGATAAAACCATTTTGGAATAGGCAGAGTGGGAGGCTGAGTTATTAGGCGAACTTACCACCGAGTAAGAGTAAATGTGGCACAGCAACAACCTTTCTCTGTGTAAATCTGCTCTTTCATGACCCCAAGCAGCCCCGGACCCTAGCGCGAGTCAGATTCATTGAACCTAACACCCCCTCAGGTACACAGGCCCATGAACCTCCTGCCCAGTGCCCGCAATAAACAAAAGGAAACAAGCCATTAAGCAAACATGGTCCTTGTTTTCAGCATTATTTAGTTCTTGAAATTTTTAAGCTGAGTTACCACTGCCTCTATTTTCCCATTTTACTTCACACTAGTTCTCATATTTCTATCCTTCCTCTACAGCAATAATTTAATAGAACTAATTATGTCTTTAAAAATGGTTAAATAAGCAAACGACTGAAGTTCTCTTTCCGTTTTCCCTGATGCTGGGTCAAATGGCTCCTCAAGTTTGTCTGAAAAGATTCTCTTTCAGGTTAGGCTTGAGTCTTCCTTGGGGACTACTTTTATGATGTTCTATTATACTTACTAAAGTATGATACTGAAGTGGTGTTGTTTTATCCAATTTAAAGTAATAACTGGTAAAACTTAGGATCACAGAAATTTAATACTATAAAAACTATCCCAAAATCTGTTGGTTATAATTGTGGATTCTACATACATGTTTATTCTAAGATTTCCATTTTTGATTTTTCTACTTTGTGTGATTTTAATATCTATCTGGATTGTTATTTTGCTTTTAATGCCTATATTGTTAATGGTTTGCAGGTTTTTAAAATAATAGTATAGATTTTGGTAAAGAAAATAGGACAAATATAACTTTTATTTTAAAATGCAAATTAATTATTGGTATTTTAAATTATGCCTATAAGTCACTATAGGCTGTGGTGATAAATGAAATGATATGCTTTTTGTCAGTCTAGTAAGACTTTACATTCAACACAAAAAATGTCTACTATGGACAAGTCTAATGTTCATAGATATTTCACTTGCCATTGCCCAGGTTAAAAATATAAGCTGCACAGTTTAAAGATTATAAATCCCTGACTATACACTGGAATTACCTGGAAGCTTTTTAAAACACATAGACAACAGCTCCGCACTCAGGTTCTGATTTACTAAGTATGTGCAGTGCTGGGATATGAAGACTTAGAAAACTCCCCAGGTGATCCTAATGAAAGTCCAAGTGCTGAAAGATACTGCATTAGAATGAAAACAGACAAACACACATATATACACAATTGAAGAGTTTTTAGCTTTTCTCTCTGTATCTGAACAGTAGCTTGAGATGGAGCAGTACATTCTCTCCACTCATTCAACATCAGCATAATTTATGCAAACAGTACAAACTACAAAATGCCACCATTCTCATTACCTAACTGGTCTCACAAACAAACAAAATTACCTCTTGGAGAAAACAACAACAATCACCAAAGATGAGAGAGAGATTTTGGAAAGAAAACTACTTTGAAGAGAAAAATAGTGTGGTAAGAATATTGGTCCCCAAAAACACACCATCCTAACTTCCTACAACCCATAAAGATGTACTTTGCATAACAAAAGCAACTGTCAGGGTGACTAAATTTGGGACTTTGAAATGCAGAGATCAACGCAGCCTATACAAATGGGTCAAGTGTAATTATATGGCTCCTTAAAATCACAGAACACTTCGAAGTTGTGATCAGAGGAACTCCTGACTACGGAAAGAGGCAATGTCCCTGCTTTTAACGATTTATTAGTACAATTATTTAAATGTAGGATGATCCAAAATTGCATGTTTTTTATTTTTTAAGATAATAGGAAATATAAAAATGACAATTTAATCAAATTTTTTCAATAATTTTTCTATGTATGATATTCAATACATGATGCAGCATGAAAATCTGGACAGTAGTATCTAGTCTGAATTTTTTTTTTTTGGTATTATTGTCTTTCTTTGAACAACATACTTCACACTCTCCTGTTGGCCTTTCTCTTTTTCCTGTGGGTGGTATAATTTCAATAAAATATTTACTCACTAAACATAATGGTGAAGACATTGATGATGGACATCCTGGTTAGCATTTTGCTATCCCGCATTTTTCATTGATTTGATCTCTTAGACCTAATCTAAAGTGTTAATGAATTTTTGAATCCCTTTGTTTTGAATAAATACCAAAGAAGTTCCATATCATTTGGGCCAAACCCAGCGTGGTGGCACATACCTATAATCTCAGGACTTTGGAGGCTGAGACAAGAGTATCCTCATGACTTCAAGGCCAGCCTGAGCTACACAGTGAGTCACGGCCAGCCTGGATGTCACAGAAAGACCCTGTTTCAAACAAAAAAGTGCATATCCTTTGGTTCAGAAGCTGTATAAATATTTTATAAGCTCACTGGTTACCTCTGTCAACACCATCTAGGAATTATAATCATGGACCACTATTGGAATTGTTTTGCCTCATTTCTTTTTTCAAGTTCTATTATTTCTAAATTATGAATAGTTGACAATAAAGGGACATCTTTTTATCATTCTATCTCATAATATAGACTGTTCCTCTCTTATATGCTTCTTTTGCAGATCTTTTGGCACTTGCTTACTGTTCAGTCCCACTGTCCCTAAAGTGTCTGTTTTGTATTGTAAAGAGAGTATCATGAGTTCTGGAGAACTATAAAAATGATATCTAATGTACTTCTGATGAGTTTTTATAGATTGTAGCACAAAATAATAGGTTACTTTCCACAAAGAAACACGAAATAGTCAAAGAAAATAATCAGAATGTATTGTTAGATGTCCTTAAAAACAAACACAAAAGGCAAATACAACATTCTAAATTTTTTAAAAAGCA
Source organism: Thryonomys swinderianus (assembly GCA_004025085.1). Classification (NCBI taxonomy): domain Eukaryota; kingdom Metazoa; phylum Chordata; class Mammalia; order Rodentia; family Thryonomyidae; genus Thryonomys; species Thryonomys swinderianus. Next base: position 11,403 of record PVIC010048965.1, read on the forward strand.
TGAAAAACATAGTCAATACAAAGCAAATAAACAGATGTATGACTGTATTTGATGCAAATGAAATCAAGGCATAATGTGTATATAAAATGTATCAATAAAATCAATTAAAACAAAGAATCAATGGGGTGAAATGACCCCTGCCAAAGTGGCTTTTGGGATAGTATGTAAACAAATGCACTGTCCTTGCCCACAAGCTGAGAGTAAACTGTCTAGGAGTTAAAAATGGAAAAAGGAGTCCAGAGCTAGGGATTCTGGGGCCTCCAAAAGCTGCAAATAATGCACACACTCTTCCCTAAAGCAACCAGAAAGGAAGGCAGCAACACTGCTGCACTGTTCTTTATATGTGTATTTTTTCTTTTCTTTTTGCTTGTTTGTATTGGTGAAGTACTGGGGATTTTACGATGAGCTACATTCCCAGCCCTTTTAAATTTATTTTTAATTTTATTTTCATCATTTTTGGGGGAAGGGGGATAAGATCTTCCTAAATTGCTAGTTGCTCAGGGTGGCTCAAAACTTGTGATCCTGGGCCGGAGGGTTAGCTCAGTGGTTCTGGCGCCTGCCTCGCAAGTGCAAGGACCTGAGTTCGATCCCCAGTAACCACATACAATGCTGGGCGTGGAGACACGCCCACCAACAATCAACACCACATACCACAATGCCAGGCGTGGTGGCTCACGCCTGTAATCCCAGCACTCGGGAGGTAGAGACAGGAGGATTGCTGAGTTCACGGCGGCTTGCCTGGGCACCATAGTGAGCTCAGGGCCAGCCTGAACTACAAAGCAAGACCCTGTCTCAAAAAAAAAAACAAACAACAACAACAACAACAACAAAAAACTTGTGATCCTCCTGTTTCCACCTCCAGCAGGTAAAAAAGGGTGGGAAGAGTGTGTCACCATGCCAGCTTCCAGCTGACTCTAACTTTGACCTAGTGAGAGATTCTGACCTACACAACAGTAGCATTCACAACTGTATTATACACCAGTAGGTGTGTGGCAATTCACCACAGCAGCAGTAGGAAAGTAGAACAAATACTGATATGAATTTCGCATCTCCGTGGTACAGGGAACCTTGTGCGACTGCACCCTGAAGAGTTCTCAGCAGCAGTGAACAGAACTAGAATCCCAGTGCTGCTCTAAAATACACACATTTATCCAGAAATGGTGCCACACTGAACACGGGCTGTTCCTAACCAAAAAGTGAGTGGGTAGATGCCAAGGCAGACAAATTCCTGGGAGATGCTGGGCTCCTCTGACTGCACTTTTTGGCTCAAGGACTCTTTCCTACTTCTCTGGATGTAGACTGTCCTATAGTCAAAGATGTTTCCACTGAAACGTCCTTCTCTCTTCCTTTCACTCTAGGACCAGACAAGAAATTTGAGTACAAAATAAAAATAGAGACTGTGGTTCAAAAATGCTTAAGTACTACTGAAAGAAAGAAAGAAAGAAAGAAAGAAAGAAAGAAAGAAAGAAAGAAAGAAAGAAAGAAAGAAAGAAGAAAGAAAGAAAGAAAGAAAGAAAGAAAGAAAGAAAGAAAGAAAGAAAGAAAGAAAGAAAGAAAGAAAGAAAATGCTAAGAATTCCAAGACAGCAATAGCAAGTAACAAGAGGGTTTAAACAACACATTTCAGACAGTTCTTGAAGTTGGGCAGTCCAAGCCTCAGGTGCTGTTAAGTCAGATGCCTAGAGAAGACTTGTTTCTTAGTAGGTGGGACACTGTCTTCTCATTGTATGGTCACATGGCAGGATTCTCATTGTATGGTCACATCCCATCAGGATGCTAGTCCCATTTGTGAATTATACTTTCATGACCTAAAACCACTTTTAACTGCCCTACCTCCTAATATTTCATTGGGTGATAGAACTCTCTGTGAATCTGAGGGCTACACAAACAGTCCATAACTCAGAATTAAACGAATAGCTCTAA
>PVIC010048966.1:0-13340 GCA_004025085.1 Thryonomys swinderianus
CCTTAGCAAGTACGTCAGAAAAATGGAATTTAAGACGTTGCTGGCAGGAATGTCAATTGCTACAGATGTTTAAAATAATCTATTTGGCAGCAATGACTATAGATGAAAATATACATACCTCATGACTGCACACACGCCTCAGAAATGCATCCAGAGTCACTCCAAGGCACACAGAAGAACATCCTGAGCACTGTTATTTTAACAGCTCAGAATTCAGGAATTCCCTTTGCAACTGACAATCAAACTGTGCTGCCGCGACTCAGCGCGACACTGCAGAGCTGCTTTGCTGCGAGAAGGAAGCGGCCACGATGACACGCACTAGCCAGGGTGAACCGCGCAGGTAAAATGTGGAAGGGGCGGAACCCTAAGTAAGAGGTGTTTTGTAATTTTATTAAACAGTGGTCAAAACAGGCATAACTTACAGGAAGGTAAGGACTGCGCAAGAGAGAAGCATCCTTGGGACGCTCGCGAGGGTCTGTCCCTGGCTCCGGGTTCGCGCCGCAGGCTTCTGTCACTTCCTCTGCATCACTCGCACTGGATGTTTATGACTTGTCACTATCCTGTAAAAACCTTGCTTCAAAATAGGTCATCTCAAATTGTGACATTTCTAGAATTATGTATGAGGAAAAACATAACATGGAGACATCATTTAAAAGGGGGCATCAAAGAAAGCCTGACGCGCAGGCGGAGAGCCGGCAAGGGTCATAGGTCATAGGAAAGGAAATAGACTTCCGGTGCAAACTCCCGAAACCGGAAGCAGCGAAGGCATTCCGGAAGCAGTGGGGGCATTCCGGAAGGACGGCACTAATGTGCTTCAGCAAAGGGCGGCAAGGGGAAAGCGGACAGAAAACTAAAAAATAAGGTTGGAGCTGCAGGTGACCGTCAAGGTGGACAAGGGGTCCGGCAAGGAGGTTAAAAACCTGGCATTGAATCTCATGTGTGGAGAAGTTATGCAAGGAAGACAGGCAGAAGAGTGGACTGTGGTGAACGGGCACTGAGTCTCTGTGCGAAGCAGTGGGGACCAAGGATCACAGCCAGTCCATGAGGAGTGCATTATGGTCTGGGACAAGGTAAGAATGGAATAAGCACTCGTTATGCGTTTTGTAAATTTCACAGGGGCACGTTACGTCATAAACGGCGCCAAATAGAACTATAGCACTCGGTCTCTGCACCTCGGGTCTCTCCACTGTGAAATCACGTACAACAGTTATATATATAGCACCAATCTAGTGTACGGAGGGTGAAATGAATACCTTTCATGAAACTCAGGAAGGCTGAACATATAAAAAAAAAATCAACAAGGATTAGCTCTTTTTTTTTTTTTTTCAAAATGAGTAAGTCAAAATGGCTCACTGGCATGAAATACAAGTCCTGCTTCCCTGCTGCGCTCCAGGTACAGTAATTCTCTCTCATTGTATTTTTCTTTGCCCTGTAGGGACTCTTTCAAGTACAGTTCTACCCTTACAGCTTCTGAAAGGAGCTTCTGGATAGTTCCTCCAAGCCAGAAACTCATCAAGGGTTATTTCACTAAATGTAGCTATCGTCTCTTAACTATAATCTATTTGACATATATACAGCCAGGAACAGATCTTTCCAATTCTAACAACACAAGATAACTGTCGTTTAAACCTATATACATTCCCTTGGTGAATTGTACTTTTGGTAAACTTCACTGTAAAAACTATCTTTAATATAATAAGGACACTTTTGCTTAATTTTTTCTGAAATATGATATAAATTTTAATGTGACACACTGCCAGTAAAACATCAAATTACCTAATTTTATATAAAGTGCCTTAAATTTTTAAATATAGCCTTAAATAGTTTTTATCTGTTTCAGTAATACATGAATTACTAACTTTTATTATAAATGTAATTATTTTTTATCGAAAAATATAGTCAGTAGCCCACATACAGTATGTATTTCTGTGTGGTAGGTATTTCTGTGTACATGATAGTAATATGTAATTGTGAAAAACTGAAACCATATAATGAATACTAATCAATAATGAACACTTATAATGAATACCATATAATGAGTACTTATATTATATGGTTTGGGACATATATGGTTGGGACATATTATATGGTTAGGACACTTATTTGAAGGTAGCAAGGAAGTATGTCCCAGGTGATTAGACAATGAGAGGTTTGCTTCTTAAGAGCACTGCTAACCAGGGCTGGGGATTTAGCTCAAGTGGTACCGCGCCAACCATGAACGCACAAGGGCCCAAGTTCAATCCCCAATACAGCAAAAACAAACAAACAAACAAACAAACAACACCACTGCTACCTGTTTAACAGAGAGATGGAAAGCAAGTTGAAAGTAGTGTCCACAAAGCGATTGGATCTGATGTGGACACAGTAATTCAGTTACAAGGATCACATACCCAATAAACCCAACACATCAGTCCCTCGCCACATCTGTGTTTTTTTCTCAGAGCACTGGGAAGAACAAGGTTTAAAAAAAAATAAACGGAGCAGTGTCTATTTGTGATTCTTCGAAGAAACATTGAAACATAGAAAACAATGGCACGTACTTAATGAAGTCTTCCCTTCCAGCACAAGCTCTGGGTGCTGTACTTCTACTTCTCGGACGGCTGATCTCACAGCTGGGCAACTGTTAATTAATCAAGCACTTCTCATCCTGAGAACTTTAAAGAAGTTCTGCAGCCCATCCCCAGTGCTCTAGGAAGCTCCTAACTCTGACTTTTCACCAAACCACTTAAACACTGAAAATATCTTTCATCTTTTCGATTCCTCTGCAGTTAATCATGGTTTTGTTCAATTCTATATTCACCCAGTACCTTGTTTTGAAATCAGCTTTGCAGACAAGCATATAAATTCAGTCAGCATGATCAAGTGTTGAAGGTCAAAAGCTAAAGTCCTGCAGCAGGGTGAGGCCAAACACATCTTCAGACACAACTCAAACATGTTGATGAACAGAACCTGAATGGCATAGTGTAGACTTGGGTCCTTTCTTTGTAAGCTAGACGAAACACGCCTACTTTCTTATTTAGAACATTACTTTTAGGAATAAGTTGTAAACCTGCTGTCCATGTGGTGTACATAACTGCCTAGATAAAATACTTCTGACTGTATCTTGATTGTTAGCTAACAAAGTCTTACAGTATCTAATTTTTTTATTTCAAGGCATTCAGTAATGTATCACACCGTAGCTGTTAAACCATATAGTTTCATAATATATTATTTGTGCTCTTATACTATTAGCAAATTTTTTGTGCATGGCCATTCAAAATTTAAAAAGGCCTCAAACATCGAAAACAGAAAATATGGTCTTTATTTTAAAATCTGTTTTCCCAACTCTGCACATCTCTAACAGATGCATCTGTTCTGAATCATTATCAAAAAAAAAAAACTGCTTACCTTCACGGGTATCATAATGACAGATTAAAATATCTGACAAGCAGCAAATATTTCTACCTTCTACTGGTACACAGGGGACTTCTACACACGGAAATGAGTAAAATAAGCACATTACTCACTTTAACACAAATCTGTACGGAGTCCAAAACCAGACTGCCTCACTAAGCAACAAAGCATGATATATTTCCAATAATCTCTTCTAAAATATTTCTTGCTAATTAAAAAGACAATATTCCCAGAAATATGCATAAAATCTTAGTCATTCCTAACTGTAAATGTGTGTGGTCACACTCATTCATTTCTGAACTGCAGGGAAAATATAAAAGATACATTAGAAAATGTTTCCCATTAAGAGAAGTTTAATTAATTAATTGTTAATAAATTCAAATTAAGGTGAACCTTAATAAACCTTAATAATATAGAGGCTAGTTATAAACACCATTTGCATTTCCATGATTGAGTTTGTTGCTCTGTGTCTTACAAGGCTTGAACACGGTTAGTCTGTCATACATTAACAGAAGTGTCACAGCAATGCCTAGATGCACTGGGTTTATCAACCACAGCTCCTATAAACGAATCTCTTTACCATAACAAAACGAGGGACATTTGTGCATATTTTGCTGGATTTTGGTGCTGACGATCAAATCCAGTACCTCATGTGAATTAAACAAGTGCTCCACCCTTGAACTACACATCCCCAGCCCCAAACCAGTGAGTTTTTAAAATTATTACATAACAGAAAAATCCTTTTTAATGTAACATGAAGCTTAATATAAACTGTTATCCAGCTGCAATAAGTAGAAATTAAGCAAATAAAATTTTTCACCCCCCAGGTCTTATTTCTGTCCTGTACATACATATACGCTGTTATATACACATATAATTGAAGATATGCGTTCAGTTCCATCAGCCTTTGCACAGTATCACATATAGAAACCCACTTTATTTTACTGAAAAAGTCCAACTGCTTTAGTGATAAGGTAGAGAATAGGAGCAACTTTTGTTTAAATTGGGTTGCCCTTTAAATGATACTACACAAACAGTAGAAATAGAAGAATTCTAATTTTAGAAACTGCACCATATAAATATTTACACTAGGCAAACTATCAAGGCAAACTGGCTAGAAACAGCGAAGGAAGGTCTGTAGTTTCTTGGCTATCCAACTGGAGGCAGAAAATCCTCCTCCAGGAGTCCCCCTCTTCAAGCGAACGCACCCACACACCATTTTCAGACCAAGACACATTTCTCTTCTCAGATTTTCTAGTTAGTGAATTTCTAAACAGTTGAGCATTCCATTTTTTTAAAACAGAAAATTATTGGCTCTTCTCTGTCACTCATTCTGAGTCATTGTTTGTAAGATTCATCTTTGCTGAGTGCACAAATGGTACGTAAAAATCTCAAACAGTACCCAGAGTTTAATAAAAACAGCCTCTATCCCAATAATTTATATGGACTCTCAAGAGGTAAATCCTAGTGATTACATAATCAGAATAAACAGAATTTTTTAAATTCAGTTCAGTAAACTCAGTTTCCATTATACTTTTACTAAAACATTGGAAATAAGTCTATTGACAAAAGCAATCCAATCATTTCTGACCAAATCACACTCTCAAGTAGTTAATGTCAACAGGAGAGATGGCTGATGGCCACAGCAGCCACGCAGACCTCCTTATCACCAGCTCACTGGCCTGACGGTGTGTCCTGTGTCACTTCCAGACACAACCCGGCTACAGCACACAGGACAGCACGTGAAAAATTCACATCAACTTCTCACCACACAACAAAAAAGCTGCCTACCTTTTCTTTCATACAGTACAGGGAAAGGACGAGGAACAAGTAACCATAGTAAGCTAAGACAAGACTAGCAGAGCAATTATAGCTATGACATACCCAAGTTTTTAAACAACTGATACTTCCTTTCAAAAACATAGCATCCTGTGAAATGTAATAATTCCCTAACATCCACATAAATGTCTTAATAGTTCACAGAAGAGACAATCTACTAAACCAGAGATACGTATTAATGTACTTGGAATTGTTAGGTGTTCTATTTTTTTACCCCATTATCTAATTACTGATAATCATCCTAGGTCACTAAATGTTGACAGAATTATATGTATTAAAGATACCTTGGAATAATGACCTCAAAACAGCTTAAGGTTTGGAAACATAAAGTATTCCTTCAATAACTCATACCCATGTTTTATCATTATCTCACCACAAGGATTTGATCACGAAGCTCCAGGCCACCTACTCTGTCAGCAGGTCCGTTTTCCAAAATTTTCGAAACATATATTCCCTCAGTTGACGATTCTTCTTGATTATTCTGGAAGAGATGCAATCATCAGCAGAAAGTAAAACTTTTCACTGAAAGACAATTTTCTAAGTGTAAATGTCCAGTCATCCTTGAACCAGCGACACGGAGCTGGGAACCTGGCACAGAACTGTGACTGAACAGGGACGCATCACTCATCAAGATGACAGCCTCAGGGGCGGGGCCATCAGCTGATGAGATTGTGAGCTCGCTTCACACTTTGCTTATACACAACCAGCGACAGGGACAGGGCACGTGCAGGGGAGACCAGATAGCATTTTCCTGTCAACATCTCATCTTCAAGGTGAGAAAGGAGGGTAATAAACATACAGAAGAAAGAACATCCAGCCTCTATCAAATAACAGGTTTTAGACATGGTCATAATTTTCAAAGTATAATTTGCCTTCACAGTCAATGCGAGAGACTTGGAAACAGCCCTGAGCATGCATGCTCAGAACCACTATCAACTGTAAAATCCCAAAAGATCCACTGCGAACTGCAAAGATTCAAAGCTAAGTGTCACACCTTTCCAGGTGCAGTGTGTCTAATGACACACCTCAAACGTGTGGCTTTCACGATGCAAATAGGACAGAAGCCCATTACAATAAACCATTCATATTATAAAACGTACTCAGGGAAAATATTCATCCTATTTCATTGCTATCAATGAACTACTTCTTCATGGCAGGTTAAATAAAGATTTCTCCTTACTCAGCCTTCGCATGAGTTTTAAGAGGCTCTTAAAAATCTCCAGTGTCATCTAAATGTCAAGTATCTAATTGGCATTCATAGAAATATCCTCTGGGCAAAACAGAACAAAAACGATGTGATACAAAGAGCTGTATCTTCGCCCAATAGCCGGGGCTCTGGGAGACGAAGCACAGCAGCGTTAGCTGCCGGCTGTGCCCGCCGGTGGCTGCCTAAGGACGAGCCAGGTCACCTCGCCTGAGCGGAGCACAGCGGGAGCACGTGGCCAGCAGCCCAGTTTCCGTGGACGCCACGTGCCGTGCAAGGTGCGAGACTCCATGAACGGCCGTACCAGGAAAATCAGAGAACATTAGTTTGTAAAAACTTTTCTCCACTAATGTTAAAAATTAAGTACATGTAAAATTTGTAGAATGAAACAGCTTTGCTATTACAGTATATGAAATTTATACTATAGATTATGAAAATAACTGGCATCACTATAGGGGATCATTTTTCATTCCATTATAAAGAAGTTGCAAAGTCAAAATATTCTAAATCTATTTTCTTTACCATGGATCTCTCAATTATGAAAATGATCATAGTTTTCCTTCACCTATTCATTTAACATACATTATTAACTTCCCAATCTGTGTTAATTTGTAAAAGCTGAACAATCTGATTTCACAGGATGCTGAAGCAGGCAAAACAATTACCAAGTAGAAATTGCCCATATATTTTACAGAGGACCCTCAAGTTATGGTCAGCCCGATATAGGAACCCCCCAGGTTAGTTAGGTTAACAGAGATCCATCGGTCTCCTGCTGCCTACAGCATGGACCCAGGTAAACAGCCAGATCTCAGCTGTTCTGACTAGTTACAGCCAGCCCGTGGGAACCGATCCAGTTAGTAAGTCAAGGGTCCACTTTACTGTGAAATGGCTTTTAGACATTTCCCAATGGTGTGATAGAATGTGAAATCTACACTTTTTTGAATGTAGCTCAGAGAGCCAAGTTTATCAGCAGTCCGCTCCTCCCCAAGGAAATCTAGATAGGCCCGGCGGGAGTGGGGGGGTCACACAAGGAATCTGGTACTGGATCACAAGCATCATTTCAAGTACTGAACCACCCATTTTTCTGACTTAAAACCCACATATGAAAGGTAAGCTTTCTCTCGGTTTTTTTGTTTTGTTTTGTTTTGTTTTGTTTTAGGGGAAAGGGAGCAACACAGGAATGAAGGGGTTACCTGATTGGGTCGACCTCCTACAATATTGAATCCCAGGGTGTCATTTTCTCTTTGTAACACAACCCTGAATAGCTTCTGTTCCTCATCCTGGAGGAAAAGGGAGAAAATGATTGAAGGATAGAAAAATAAATAAATACCATAGTAAGTTTTTTTTTTTTTTTGAGACAGGGTCTCACGTTGAAGTTCAGGCTGGCCCTGAGCTCACTATGGAGCCCAGGCAAGCCTCGAACTCAGCAATCCTCCTGTCTCTGCCTCCCGAGTGCTGGGATGACAGGCGTGAGCCACCACGCCCGGCTCTGTGACCATAGTAAGTTTTTAACGTCAAGAAACTACTTGGCATTATTGTAAAGTATTTAAAAGAGAAAAATCTTGATACTAAAGATGATGGATTTTGGTAGAAGGCCAATTTCTTCCTGAACATACACTGAAAGTCTGTGTTTAAAGAGAGCAACTACACGTCAGAGGGGAAAACAAAGTGGTTCCAAAAATGACAGGGAGCTTTGCAAGTTATATCTGCAGCACCTAATTTCGACATCTCATTTAAAGCAGATGGGTTTTCGGTTACACCTTGCAGGAATCTTCATTTGTTGACTTTCTGGGCCAGAAAAGTAAAATGAATTGCCCGTGGGTCTTGAAAATGTTTTACATAAGATTTTCACTTTAGACCATTTTAAGGGATTTAAAAAATACTTAGCTAGTCCCAAACTTCTCGATGTTAAAAGTTGGACTGCTGTTGTAAAGCAGGCTGTTAGGCTCCACAAAAGGATCCTGCTTTCAAATAATAGCCCCTTATGGTTTTACATAGGTCTTAAAGATTTAGAAAAAAAGAAAGAAAGGAATCTTGCTAGGTGTAGCAGTACCTAGCACGGTATTGTATTTCTTTCCTTGATGGTCCAATCAGATGGTTAAGCAAATAGGCATTTTGTTTACAACCCGCTGATTAATAAATACCAAATTAAATACAAGATCACAGTGCTGGTTGAATTCTGGTCACGCTTACTGTCACTGGGAACTTATCTTAAGCAATCGGGCATCTGGAGCTACTCTTGAAAGATAAAACTGTGAGCGCCACCACTGCCAGGGCCGCCCAGGGTGCGGCAGCTCCGGCCCCGCGCACAGCGGCCCCTGCCGGCGGGCGCGAACTCTGCGCTGCGACCCGACCGCGCGGAGCCGCCTCACCTCCCGGCCCAGCGGCCTCCGGCTGCGGGCACACGCTCCCCGCGACCCTCGCTGCTGCGCCTCTGCATCGGCCGCTCGGAGCCGGGCCCGGGACCGCAGAACGTCTTTCTGGGCTCTCTGCGGGTCTTCGCATTTGGAAAACGTCTGAGTATTACAAGGCCAGAGAAAAACTCTGGCGGTCTCAGCCTTGAGCGCGGGGCGCCCGGCGGGAGGGTCGGGGCAGCGCCGCATTCCGCCCCCGAAGGGCACAGCCCCTGGCCAGGCGCGCGAGTGCGCCCGCTCCCTGCTCCCGCGGCGGCGCCCGGCAGTGGCGAAGGCTGCGCGGAGTCCCGAGAGGAGCAGTAACGATTCCACAGACGCCTGTGTTTCCGCCCGCGCGCGCAGCTTCCACGGAGGCCCGCACCCGTCCGGGGCCAGTTCGACCCGAGCGGCGCGGCCGCCCGGACAGGCGCTGGACTCCGAGTGCCGCCCACGGCCGCGCCGCTTCCCGCCCCGGGCTGGGGCGAGGAAGGGTCCCCGGGGAAGGTGGGGCGCGGAGAAAGGCCACCTCCCGGCCCCTGCCCGGACCCCCGACCTCGGGCCTGCGCGGGCACCGGGGCGGAGGCGGAGGGCAGGAGCCCCGCAGGGCCCCGCCGCCCTCGGTACGGCCGAGGGACAAAGCGCGAGGGAGCGGCGGGGCCGCGGCGGGGGAGAAGGGGCGCAGTCCGGCTGGGAGAACGAGTTGTCCCGATCCTCGGGGAAAGTTGGAGGCGACGCCGCCTAGTGTCCCCGCCGCTCCCGAGCGGGAAGGGCCAGCCCGGCCGCGGCAGACGGGCCTCCGGGGGCGGAGGGACCGGGCCGGGGGGAAGGACGCCCGCCCCGCCCGCCCTCCCGGGCGCTTACCCTGCCGGGGCCGTCGCCCGGGGCCGCGGCGAGGCTGCGGACGCGCGCCATGGGTCGGGCGAGGCTCTCCGGCTCCGCGGCCCGCAGCGCCGTCTCGCGCCGCCCCCCGGCCCGGCCCCGCAGCCCGGGGCGTCCGCAGCCGGCCGGGCGGAAGGCGCAGCGCTGCCCGTGGCCCGCCAGCTCCCGCAGCCGCGCGCGCGGAAGGCGCACCGGACGCGGACGCGCAGCTTCTGCGCCAGGCTGCGCAGCGGCGGCTCCGGGTGCGGCTCGCCTGGCGCCAGCGGCTGGCACTGCGGGGGGCAGCGGGCAGCCGGTGCAGAGGACGCGGCCGCACGGCGCGCACAGCGGCTCCCGCAGCACCTGGGCGCTCAGCCCGCACTGCAGAGCCGCGTCCACGGCTTCCGCGAAGCGCCCCAGGGCGAAGCCCATGTCAGGGACCGGGGGGGGGGCGCCTTCTCTTGGGCTCCGCAGCTCCTGCCTCCCCCGGTACCGGAGCGCGAACTCGCGGCGGCTCGAGGGCGGGAGGCGGCGGGAGGCGGCGGGAGGGGAGATCTGGGTTTGAAGTTTCAGGCTCCAGCCGAGCCCCTGCCTGCGCCACCGTAATGACGCTAATAGAAGCCACCGGGCCGACCCCCGCCCACGGCCCGTTACAAATGCTGTATTGTTTTTCCTTTCAGATTTTGTCCTTGGAGAACTGCGGCTAGGTTATGTGGCCCTGGGGGAGGCGGTGTTCTTTGCCTAAGCAGCGAACTTCAGAGCGTCTGGGGCCCTGCCCTGGGCGTAGCCTCCAGAGATGGGCCGAGGGAGGGATGCAGAGGGAAGCAGCGTTGATGACCACCAGAAGGTGAGCGTCGGGGCGCAGGATGCTTGTGCGACTCTGCAAAAATTCACTGCCCAGCAACAAGCAGACCTGGCATGTTTCACAGACAGGCACTTCTGTGCTTTCAAATGAGTTAGCCGCAAAGGAGAGCTAAGAGGCGGGAGCCCTGGGACGTTCCTGTTAGGAAAATCTCTCTTAGGAAATCACAGAGCCAGCTTGTCAAACGAGGACTCCAGATCAGGTGGGGCGGGGAGGCGGGCCTGCGAGAGCCGCGGACACACGGACAGGTGCGTGCGTGGCCGCCCCCGCCCCCGGGGGCTTGTTCACCTGAAACCTGACTCAGGTTCAACCACTTCCCCGGCCCTGGACGCCCCCCCCCCGCCGGGAATGCGAATGGGGGGGTGTCGGGGGCACCTGGGAGGAAAGGAAAGGAGAGGACTGGAAAGAAAGCAGTGAAACATCATAGGGGAAAAAAAAATCCCTGACAGCGCTTCCTGTGCTTGCCCTGCACGGCCTCCCTTTCGGTCCAACTGTTCCCGGAAGCGCCAGTCTTTGCTGAAAACAGGCAGCAAGGGGCTGTGCCAGGCCCTGTTTCTCCGGCCTCGGTCTCCACTGTCTGCCCTTTAAAAAGGCGACAGGCCTTGCACCTGGTGCTCACAGCCGCCTGCCTGCCACTTTCCCTGCCGGCTACTACCAGATGTTTACAATAAGCTTTGCAAAGCAGGCATCAGTGAGTCCCGCTGCCAGTTCGATACTGTTGCTGGAAAGCTCTGAAAGGCATCAGTTCAAGTAAATGATAAAAAGCCCTGGACTTTGTCTTTCAAATCCTCACCGCGGAAGAGTTGGCAAAGGCTCATCGTGAGGCCCGAATGAGAACTTCTGAGTCTTCCTCCTGTAGGAACGATTAGGTTTTACCACAACAGCTCAGTAAGCAGGAGAGTCCCGGAGTGGGCTGCGAGATATTTACGTCACTTTTAAGCCTTTTTCCAAAATTAAATGCTACACTGCGTATTTTGTATATATAGGTAGAGATAAAGATTTGCCACTGTGTTTCACGTGTCCTCCTCTATTCTGACCTACCTTTCCAAGAATAAATAAGGAAACAAGTTTCTGAATAATTTTTTTAAAACCCCTCATGAGTAGCATCATAAACACATTTTTATGAATTGCGTAGACAGGAAATGCATAATACAGAATTTATTCAAATATTTCTGGACAAAAGCAGTCTATTAAACCCCTTTTAGCGTATAAAAAGCCATGGCTTACAACTGTTAATGTCTGGCTTATCTCTTCACATTTACATGTTTTACAGTAAACAAAATGACAGAATATTTTAAAAAGAAAACAGGAAGAGATGGAATCTTAAAAAGTTCTATTGTGGTATTAGGAAAGTGAACACTTACAATGACTTGAAAAGAAAGAAAAATAAAACAATGGTCACATCGTGTCCCTGGTACTCCTCAGAGTTCCTGTTGCAATCGTGAGAAATACATGCAGGTTATGAGCAATCCAGGGCGGTTAACATGTCCACGGTTAATGAGAAGGCAGATGTCAAAAACCTTGTCCACAGAGAATAACAAGTTCAGAAATGAGAACAGTGAAGTGAAGCCAAGAGCTAAAGTAGGCCAGAAGGAAGCTCAGGAAAATATTTTACATAAGAAGATGCAAGCTTGAGCTTTCTGAGACATATCCGAGGAGAAAAATATTATACAAGTTGGACAGTGACGGAATGGCATGGCTCAGTGACTCTCGGGACGGTGCAGGCTGGAACATCTCGGAATAATAAATCTATAACGCTGTTTGAGTCAGACTTTGCAGTTCCCAGACTGTCAAAGATTTTTCTATAGATCAGGAGACTTGTCATCGAAAAGTTTGAGTGAGCTAGGACCACGATGCCTAATTAAGTAAAAGCCCTGGTCTTAGTATGCAAAGAAAATGCTTAGAAGAGGTTTCAAATATTTCAGCAAAAATATTTCAGCACAAGAGATTCACAAGACTTTCAGTGTCTCGGTGATGGCACAAAGCAGCACCTCGCATGCTGAACTCGGAGCTGCCCTTGTGTTTCCGCTGATCGTTAACTTCCCAGCCTGTGGGGTCCCTGGACAGTGCACATGGCAGGCTGGGCAGAAACGCTGGGTGAAGACCTGAAGGGGAGATCAGTCTCTAGCTCTAATTCTGGTGAAGGCTGTGCCCAGATCTGCAACTTCTGTCCGACGTCTTCTCTGAGTCTGGACCAGGGAGTGGGTGTTGACCATTTAGAGACAAAAGAAAGACCGCAAATCTACTTAGTTTCTCTTCCAGTGAAGAACCGTGAGCTGATTCCAAATGTCTAAGTAATTAGTATTTGGAGACTCTCAATTTAGGAACTAGACTGTACTTCAATGCCCCGCCAAGGATTCTATACAAATAAAAAGAGAAGAAGAATGAACTTGCTGTGTTATTTGGGCCAGTTCTAAAGCAGTCACGGAACAGGCGTGTTGGGGTGTTTCCTGTGAGAGGAGGCGGGGCCCCGGCTCAGCTCCGAGTCCTGGTGAGGCCCCGATAAACAGGGAAGCGGAGAGTCACTGCCTCATCAATCAAATGCCAGAAGTCCAGATATTGAAATGCTCTATCCTAGTATCCATGAATGATGAATGGAGAGGCGAACTAGGAGAGAGAATATGTTTTTCCACCTCAAGCAAAAATATTTCTTTGGGGCTGGAGGGTTAGCTCAGTGGTTCCAGTGCCTACCTCGCAAGCGCAAGGTCCTGAGTTCGATCCCCGGTAACCACATAGAATGCTGGGCGTGGAGACATGCCCACCAACAATCAACGCCGCATACCACAATGCC
>PVIC010048967.1:0-13327 GCA_004025085.1 Thryonomys swinderianus
TTTTTTTTTTTCTGGTACTGACTGGGAATTGAACTGAAGACCTTGTGGTTACTGGGCAGGTGTGGCGCCATGGACCTACACTTCTGACCCTAGAGTGTTATTTTATACATTGTTATACAGGTACTCGTGGTTCCCAGAAGTTGCTTTGTTTTCAGTGCTAGAGATGCAACCCAGGGCCTCATTTGTGCTACTTAAGTGCTCTACCACTGCGCTACATCCTGCAGCCATTATCTTTTATTTTGACACAGCATCTCTCTAAGTTGCCCAGGGTGGCCTGGAATTTCTGTCCTCCTGCTCAGCCTTCTGTCACCCAGGCTGTGCTCAAATGTACTAGCCTCTCCCCTCCACCCCCAGCAGCCGGGATTATAGAGGTGTACCACCAGGCCCATTATTTTTTAGGCATAAAACTTAATAACTAATAGGCTACCATATATTATGGATATGCCTTTCATATGCACTGAGGAAACCAGAGAAGTGGACAGACTTCCTTTATTTTGATACTTGCTTTATCACGGTGGCCTACAAGTGGGCCCAGAGAGTCTGTGAATGTGCCCGGATGTGCAGTTCCAAACCCCTGGCCTGGTGCTGCAATGTGCACATCTTCCTATACCGCAGGGCCTTTAGGAGCTCATGCTGTTCCATTCTAGGGGCCGTTTGCCATTTTACCTTATCCCATGATTGGTGGCATTTTGGGGGGGCACATGTAATTATGTCCTTAGGAGAGGATTTTATTTTTACTTATTTTTTATGGTTGTGCTCACTTCGGCAGCACATATACTTATTTTTTATGGTACAGTCCTGGGGGTTGAACCCTGGGCCTTTACATTGAGCTACATCCACAGTCCCTCTATTTTTTTAATTTTTGAGATAGGGTCTCACTAAGTCACTGAATTACTCAAACTGGGCCCAAATTTGCAATTCATCTGCCTCGTCCTCCCAGAGTGCTGGAATGACAGGCCTGTGCCTCCACATCTGAGTGGGAAACACTTTTTTTTTTGAAGTGGAATTGATGGGTTTATGAGTAGGGGGAAAAGCCTGTTTTTCATGGGCTTGTTTTAGCAGTGAGATTGGACTGTTGCCCATGGTGGGCTGCTCACACCCTCCTGCTTTTGAAGAGAAACATTATCATTTCCCTGCCTGAACTTCTCTTCCTCTAAACTCCTGACCTGGCTCTGGATTCCAAATCACGCTGGAGATGAGGAAGTGATGTCCTGTTTCCATGGCCCCTCTCCAGTGCCTTCCCTTCATTTCTCCTGGGGCCTGGCCCAGCCTCCTCCCAGCCCCCCGGGGGGACCCCCAAGGGCTGCTTCCACCCCACCCCTGGGGAGTGCCATGTAAGCCATTTCCCACACAGCAATCCTTGGGTGTCTACAGAAGCCCTGTTGACTTTCCACACCTCACCCTGCCCTCCTGATGGTCTGCTGATGGTCTGCATCCTGCAGTCTGGCACCTTTTTATTTTGTTGCATGTAACAGTGTGGTGGCCACGTGTCATCTCATGGGCATGGCCACGGTAGTATCTTCTTCTCCAGCGGACTCTTGACTGTGCCTGTTACTCGAAGGTGGACTTTGAATCAGAGGCCCCTTGCCTGGCTTCTGGCCTCAGTTAATCTGCCTAACACAAAAGTGAAACTTCCTAGGTGTTCTTTCTACTTTTTTTGTTTGTTTTCTTATTTGAAACAAGGTCTCACTATGTAGTTCGGCCTTGTCCTTGGACTCACTGTGGAGCCCAGGCTGGGCTCAACTCCTGCCAATCTTACTGCCTCAGCCTCCCAAGTGATGGGATGGCAGGTGCTCAATGCCACACCTGTCCGCACGGTTCTTCTAGACCCACTTAACATGGCAGCTGACCTCCTGAAGGGCTCTTGGGGAGTTGCATGTGCAATATTCAAGCTTCTTTGATTTAAGAGGCGAATTCTGGGGTCAGAGACCAGTGAAAACTGGACATAAAACGTGTTTGTCTCTGGATTAGGTGATTAAAGGCAATGTCAATTTCTCTGTGTCTATCCATGTTTTTTTTTTTTCTTGGTACCAGGGATCGAACTTGGGCCCTTGTGCGTCCAAGGTTGGCACGGTACCACTTGACCTAAATCCCCAACCCGTGTTTTGCACATTTAGTTGGCAACCTCACGTGTTTTCGGTGCATCCTGAACCGGCCAGCGCTGCACCTGAGAGCAGCAGGTCTCTGGCTCTGCTTGTGCTTTGAGGCCAAATTAGTCCCTTTCAGCTGCAGCTGTCCTGGGGGAGGGACGGAGGGGCAGCGCCCTCACCAGGGACTGCCAGCCAGTGGATTGCCTCCACCCCACCCCCTCACCTCTCTCCCCAGCTGTAGGCGCTGCAGATGCCTCTGGCTTTTGAGGCTGTTGGCTCAGCTTGGAACAAAAACTCCGAAAGAGTAAAACAGAGATCCGCGGAGAGCAACTCGGCCGAGGGGTCGCTGGCCGCAGGCATTTGGGGGAAATCAGCCTCTGTGGGGAAGACAGCTGGCTCTTGATGACCCCAAAACTGGACCTTGGAGGAAACCACTGGTTTGGTGAGAATGGCAGCTGCCTAAGGCCTTTCCGGACACCCAGGACACCCAAGGCACCCCTCCCCCGGGCTGGAGAGGAGGGAAGTTTCCTGCTTATCCTGTCTCCACAGCCTTACTTACTATTCCCCTGCTGGGGAATTTGCAGTCACTCTGACAGTAGCTAGGATATTTCCCCTCCTGCTGACTACAGGAGAAAAAATAGAAAGGAAAGAGATTTTGCTAAGCAAATGAAAGATGTGAATGAGATTAAACTGAGAATATTTAAATTACAGAAACTTAGCGCTTTCAAGCATCCTCAAGCATTTCTGAAGCACCCATTTAGGGGCTGCTGATTGATAAGAGGCTATGAATTATTCTTATCTCTGAGTCCCTGGCTCTCTGGAGGGCAACACTTGGTTAACCTAATTTGAATCTAATTTGAATGACTTAAAAGTAATAAAACAAGTGCGTGCTTGAACCTAATAAAGCCTAATTTAGTTAATAGGACATTTCTTAAAGAATTTTATTTTAGAGCTGGAAGGGATCTTTGAAGTCATTCTTTATTTAACACATAAAGAAACTGAGTCCCAAAACAGCAAGACTTCTGGCCAGAGACCACAGAGCCAGTGGTCACGTGGAGTGAACACATAAGTTCTGTGTCCAGATTTACACATGAGGCTCAGGCCCGAGCAAAGGCTGCAGTTCCCCCGCAAGGCCGAGTCAGACCCCACTGGGTTATGGGAAATGGGGCACGGGCTGTACCTCCAACGAGGAAGACTTCCCTGTGGGAACTCCGCCTCCTCTCGCAGGCTGCAGGCGGGCCCACCTGTGCCCTCTCCTGGGCTCCTCAGCAGTGGGTCAGGGAGTTTCCCTGCAGCCCCTTCGGTGAGTCCCTTTGACATAATCTAGATCATAGAAATTCCAAAATCCAAGGGGCACTGGGACATGTGTGGCACTGCTTCTAAAGACCCGGGTCTCTGGCAGGCCTGGAGGTGAATGTGGAACAAACGAGGACAAGCAGTTGGAGGAGTCCACGGGGAGAAGCCTTCCTCCCAGCACTCTGGGTTAGACAAGGATCTTCTGGGAAGATCTGGTCCAGGGCTGTTTTCTGTCATGAGGACCCCTAGTGGCCAAACCTAACACCTGTTCTTTAATGTCCTGACACACTTGAGTTGCGTTTCTAGAATCTGCCTCATCTGCAATAGTTCACACTTGGTGAGTGTGCCATGCACTTAGTTCCTTTATTTGTTAAATAAAGAATGATTTCAAAGATCCCTTCTGGCTCTAAAATAAAATTCTTTAAGGCCCAGGGATTTTTAGCTCAAGTAGTACTGGACCTACCTTGGAAGCACAAGGGCCTGAGTTTGATCCCCAGAAGCACCACACACACACACACACACACACACACACACAAAGCATAAAATTCTTTAAGAAATATCCTATGAGTGTTAACACATTGAATCCACATTTATATGTGAAGAAGCTGAAGCTCAGAGAGCTTGAGTGACCTGCCAAGCCACATAGAAGCCAGTGTTTGGGGCCGGAGATTTAGCTCAGTGGTTCCAGTGCCTGCCTAGCAAGCGCAAGGTCCCTGGTTCATTCCCTGGTAACCACATACAATAATATTGGGCGTGGAGACTCATGCCCACCAGCAATCAATACTACATACCACAGTGCCGGGCATGGTGGCTCACGCCTGTCATCCCAGCACTCGGGAGGCAGAGGCAGGAGGATTGCTGAGTTCGGGGCTTGCCTGGGCTACATAGTGAGCTCAGGGCCAGCCTGGACTACAAAGTAGGACCCTGTGAGAAGAGGAGGGGGGAGGGGAGAGGAGAAGAGAAGAAGGAAACCAGTGTTTGGCCCAGATGCTTGCCCCTCCTGTTGGAGGGAAGAGGAGGAAGGAGTTTCATTTTGGGGAAATGTCCTGCCCCCAGCAAGTCCCAGGAGTCCCTGGACGGGCTGCAGGACAGCCGTCCTTGCTCCTGTGTCCGCCCTTCCTTCCAGGGCCTTGGGCCATGGCTTTCTTAGGTGGCTCTAGGGGGACAGAAAAGCTCAAGTGCAAGTACCCAATTAAATCTGGGGGGCTGGGGATTTAGCCCATTGTGCCTGCTTTGCACCTGAGTTCATCCCCGGTACCGAAAAACAAAAATTAAATCTGGGATTCTGCGGCGGAGGAGCCAGTATTGAGCTTTTTGCTACTTTGTACAATGCCTACGAGGAGACCAAGAAACCCAGGCAGCTGCATGACTCCCCACCTGGACCTCCTCCTCTGCAACCGCCCGGGCCCGTAGTGCAGGGGCTGTTGTGGGAAGGAGCCCTGAGCCGATGCCAGGAACAAGCGCTGATCTGACTTCACACGGGTTGGGTGTGTGTGTGCGCGCGTGTGTGTGCGTGTGTAGGTAGAGCTGTGCTAAGGGTGGTGCCATTTTCTTGGCTGAAAAGAGCAAGACTGTAGTCAGAGGTCTGGGGCCAGCACCGCCTTGTCTGCATTCGGCTTCTTGAAGGCCTTGCCCGGCTTTCAGCTTTTCACAAGCCAGTCCTGAGCTACACACTGGATTTCCTTCCCACTGTGCGCCAATGATAGCAATAATGTTTACATTTTTCTATTGCCTTATGATTTACAAAATGCTTTCACATTCCTTACTTCTTTGAAACTTTTCCAATTTTTTTTTTTTTTTTTTTGAGGCAGGATCTTGCTATGTAGTCCCGGCTGGCCTCGAACTCACTATGTACCCCAGCTTGGCCTCAAACTCACTGAGGCGATCCTCTTGCCTCAGCTTCCCAAATTCTAGGATTACAGCTGTGCACCGCTAAGCCTGGCTCAGTAACTATTTTTGGACATGATCACATAAGCCCCAAAAGGTCACAGGTGCTGCCCAAAGCCACTGCACTTCAGCAGGCGCAGCGGAGGACTGTGTTACTACGAGAAGATTTGCTGCCCCTCGATAGGGTTAGGGCGCAGGTGGCCTCCCGCCCTGTCATCCCAGGGCTTCGGCGTGGATGTGCTTCTCGCCCAGTGGAATGCGGGCAGGAGTAGCACGTGTCACTGTTAAGTCAGGTCTCGGTTTTCATGTCTCTTGTCTTAGTTGCGAAAGAGAAAAACACCCCAGCAGACTGCGGGGTGAGGGGGCTCCAGGGGCTGTGGAGCAGGTCACAGGCGCCCGCCGGGGCTGTCACGGGAGCGAGACACGGAGCACCGCGCGGTGTCAGCGCCGCCGCTCACACGACCACAGGCCACACCGCGGCTCGCTGGCCCCAGCTGAATCCTGGACCGCCTCCCGAGGCTTCCTACCGCACCGGTCCCATCTGTTCTGGATAAATCGCTCGTGGCTTCCCCTTGCTGCTCCCGCGCCCTGGAATTTCTTTGAAACCCTACACGTTTTCCAAAGCCAGGCTTGGAATCCACATCCTTTGGGATCTCACTCAGACCCGTGACACGCCACGTGAGAACGCGGCCCTCCCTGCACGCCGCAGACGGTTTCCTGCGGTTTGTCTTCACCCCGTGAGAAAAGCACGGTGACATCGCGAGGGGACGCGACCGGGGGAGATAACGTGTCCAAGGCCGCACAGCTGTGATCCGCAGAGCCTGAGCCCCAGCCCCGCGCCATTTCCAGGGCACTTTGGCTACGTTTCTGCGCACAGTTCCTCCTCTCTGCGCAGCCAAAGCTGCTGCTTTTGCTGACTCAGGATTTTGATCCGGGCCTTAGTGTAATGTCTGGTAGTAGGCCCTGAAGCCCGGTGAGTCTTTCCTTCGTTGCCCAGGAAATGCTAAGTGACCCAACTCTCCGAGCCTCGGTTTGGCCGTTTGTAAAGGGAGAGTGATAAGGTACCTCTTTTTTTTTGTTTTTTGTTTTGTTTTGTTTTGTTTTTTGAGACAAGGTCTCGCTTTGTAGTTCAGGCTGGTTCTGAGCTCACTATGTAGCCCAGGCAAGCCTTGAACTCAGCAATCCTCCTGCCTCTGCCTCCCGAGTGCTGGGATGACAGGCGTGAGCCACCATGCCCGGCACTGTGGTATGTGGTATTGATTGCTGGTGGGCGTGAGTCTCCAAGCCCAACATTGTATGTGGTTACCAGGGATTGAACTCAGGAGCTTGCGCTTGCGAGGCAGGCGCCAGAACCGCTGAGCTAACCCTCCGGCCCGATAAGGTACCTCTTTACCTAGGGTTGGTGTGGAGTCTGAATGAGGGTCGCGTGTGAACTTTTTTTGGTGGTACCAGGGATCGAACTGGGTCCTTGTGCTTCTCAGGTAGGCTCCGCACCACATGAGCTAAATCCCCGGCCATCCTGTGAACTTTGAAGAACATCTGGAGGCCACACAGATTTTCCAGGAGGAGGCGCAGGAGGTGAGATTAAAGGCAGAGGGAGCGACATGGCCAGAGACGCAGAGCTGGGCTCGGGCTTAATCTCCTCCCCCAGCCTGTGCCTTTTAAGGTCAGAGCTAAAGAAAGAATCCTACACGTGGAAACATTTCTGCATCAGGTTCTGCACTGCAGTGTTATTTATAAGAGTGACAAGATGGAAACAACCATTATGTTCGATCATACGGAAATAGTTAACTAAATGATCTCCTAGTCTTCTGATACATTATTAGCTGTTATAATTGCAAATATGAGAAGCAGTTAATAAGGGAAATGTTTATGGATGATGTTAGGTGAAAAACACAAGATAAAATGATAATCAATGTAGTTACAGATGCATAAAAACAAATTAATTACCCAACCAAAAATAATACACAGGAAGTCTAGGAGGAAATGAACTCAAATATACGGCTTTGGAACAATGGGCTTGAGACATGAAGTTTTCCTCCTTATCTAACCACTGTTTTACTGTTATAACCTTTTAAAAATATTTTTTGGTACTGGGGATCAAACTTAGGACCTTGTGCTCTTGAGGCAGATGTGGCACCGCTGAGTTAAATCTCTGGCCCAGTAACTAACCGGTACTGAACAGTCGCTGTGTGTGAGGAACTATACTATTTTACATATACTACCGCAATCCAGACAACCCTACAAGGAAGGTTTTTTCTTATCTTATTGCAAGTAAGAAACTAATACTTGCCTATTCATACAATGAGCATATTTTACTTTTTTTTTTCTTTGAGACAAAGTCTTGCTTTGTACTTCAGGCTGGCCTTGAACTCACTATGTAGCCCAGGCTAGCTTCAAACTCTTAACAGTCCTCCTGCCTCTGCCTCCCGAGTACTGGGATTACAGCTGTGAGCCACCACGCCCAGCATTGTGGTATGTGATGCTGGGGATAGAACTAAGGACCTTGTGCTTGCCAGACAGATGCTGGAACCACTGAGCTAAATCCCCAGCCTGAGCACATTTCACTTTTACAGTAGGATAATATACTTACTAGATTTACTTAATATTATTAAGGATTGGAGACTTAGCATAGTGGTTTTGGCACTTGCCTAGCAAGCACAAGGTCCTGAGTTCAATACCCAGTAACTACATACAACAATACTGGGCATGGTGACTCACACCCACCATCAATCAGTACCACATACCACAATGCCAGGCATGGTGGCTCATGGCTATAATCCCAGCACTCAGGAGGCAGAGTCAAGAAGATTGTCATGAGTTCAACGGTTGCCTGGCCTACATAGTGAGCTCAGGGCCAGCCTGAACTACAAAATGAGACCCTATCTCAAAAAAAAAATTTTTTTTATTATTAAAAGATAAGAGATTCAGGCCCCTCTTTTCTGCTAGTGATATAACGTAGATATTACTGTGCATATTTCTTTATTTATCAATACTCTTCTATGAATTATGTTTCTTAAAGTGATTTTTGGGTTGAAATGTATATGTACCATTTTACTGGATGTGGTGGCACATGCCTGTAATCCCAACACTCAAGAGGCGGAGGCAGGAGGATTGCCATGAATTTGAGGCCAGCCTGGACTACATAGTTCAAAACCAGCCTAGCCAGGCATGTCCAATACAGGTAAACCCATAAAAATAAAAGTAGACTGGTGTTTGCCAGGAGCTGGGAAAAGTAGGAATGAAGGGTAGTTGTTTTAAGTTTCCTCTTGAGGTGATAAAACTGTTCTGAAATTAGACAGTGGTGATGGCACAACTCTGTAAACATAATAAAACCACTGAATTGTATAATTTAAAAGGATGAATTTATGGTACATGAATTATATCCCAATAAAGCTGAAAGTAAAGGAGAAAACAATTTCTGTATATGCCCACTTAACCAGAAAGTGGTTGGGTAAACAATTATGTTATGGAATATCCAAAGAACAGAAGAGTATATATGCTGTAGTTCTTTTTTTAAAGAATTGTGTAGAAGAAATGAAATCCCTTCATTTGTTTCCTTACATTTGCAGTAGCACATATGAAATAATAGAAATATGCTAGTGAGCCTACTACTGGTTGGTGATAGAATTAAGAGGAGATTATGCAATTTTTTTTTTTTTTTGAGACAGGGTCTCGCTTTTTATTTCAGGCTGGCCCTCAGCTCACTACGAAGCCCAGGCAAGCCTGGAACTCAGCAATCCTCCTGTCTCTGCCTCCCGAGTGCTGTGATTACAAACATGAGCCACCACGCCCGGCACTGTGGTATGTAGTATTGATTGCTGGTGGGTGTGAGTCACCACGCCCAGCATTGTATGTGGTTACCAGGATCGAACTCAGGACCATTGTGCTTGCAAGGCAGGTGCCAGAACCACTGAGCTAAATCTCCGGCCCAAGATTATGCAATTTTTGTAACCTCCTACCTAGTTTATATTAGTATGAAAAGATATGTAACTTTTTGGTCTTGAGGACTGAATCCAGGGTCATGCACATACTAGGTAAGTACTCTGCTATGCTTTTTATTTTGAGACAAGTCTTGCTGTTTTGCTCAGCTTGGCCTTAAATTTGAGATCCTCCTGCCTGTAGCTGGGATTGCAGGCATATGCCACCATGCCCACTGATACATAATTTATTTAATTCTTCAGATTAAAAAGAAAAGAAGGAAAAAATAAGGAATTCTGCCTTGGGTGATTCCCTTTGCTAGCAGTTATTTCTAGATAGGTTTGTTTGTTTGTTTGTTTGTTTGTTTGAGACAGGATCTCATGATACAGTTTAGGTGCTAGGACTATGTGCGTGTGCCACCATGCCCTGTTAGTTATTTCTGGTTCTTAAAGCCATAAACGTGTATGAAGATCCTGCACACAGAGGCCCTGCCCATCTGCTCCATAGAGAGGTGGAGCAGGAGTTGGCATGTGGCTATCTCCACAGCGTCTGGATTAGGCAAAGCTGTAGTTGATCCCTAGTTCCGCAGTACCAAGCTGTGGGACCTGAGGGACATTAACTAAACTGCTTTCTGCCTCAGTTTCCTTAGATAATCTCTTCCATTAGGTTATCCTGAGACCACTCATGCAGGTGTTTAGCACAGTGCCTGAATATCCTGTCCCATAAGTGATAGCCATTATTGGTAGCCTTAAGATCTACAGTAGGCAATTCTCAGGGTTTTTTGTAGAGTAGAAAATGGTGGGTATAAAACAGAAAAAGGGATGGTGACCAAAATTTAGCCTTACCATTATCATTTGAGATGCCTGGCCTACATCATCAATCTGACAATTGATTTTATTCCTGCTGCTGTTATACTCATCTAAAATAAAAGATGTTTCCCAGCCTCCCTTGCAGCTAGGGGCAGAGGAAGTCTTGGGGAGGACTTCCTTTTAGAAAACTGTCCTTTTTGTCTTCCCTCCTGGTCCTGCTGACTGAGTCTTACTGGCAGTGGTCAGCACCCTCATCAGCAGCCTAGCACCCCACAGTCACCTCATAGCCAGGCCCTCAAGAAGTAGAACCAAGCCCCTTCCAGGGAGTCGAAGGCCTGGTGACCCAGCAGTCAGCACGGTTGCCCTGGGCTGTCCTCCTCTGGAAGCCTATGCAAGGCAGAGACGAGCCTCTATACAGCATTTTTGTCAGATGCAGATACCCCCACAGCATTGGCACAGCACAGCGAACCAAAGCTAAGGTCATGGCCAAGACAAGGGGTGAGGCGGCAGGGGGGCAGGGCGCTGCCTTCCCTGGGCACTTACTCG
Source organism: Thryonomys swinderianus (assembly GCA_004025085.1). Lineage (NCBI taxonomy): Eukaryota > Metazoa > Chordata > Mammalia > Rodentia > Thryonomyidae > Thryonomys > Thryonomys swinderianus. The sequence goes on from PVIC010048967.1 coordinate 10,550, forward strand.
TCACCGATGTGCAGCCGGGGCCAGACCTCGTTGACATGGGTGTACTGGGGGCTGCCCTTCCAGAAGAGCCGCTCCAGCTCGAAGGCGCCGGGCGTGCAGTAGTCCTCGGCTTCCGCCTCTGGTATCCGCGGGGACAGCCCCTTGGCAGGCAAGTGGGCATTCTTGAGGCTTGTCTTCGTGTCTCCAGATGTCATTTTGGAGCCAAGGGATTTGCTCTCCTTTCTGCAGCTGGTCGTGAGAGAGGGTCCAGATGGGTTTAGCGGGGACACCGGGCTGGCGACAGGTGCTGTGGTAACAGTGGGAAGAAGCCAAACTTACACTGGCAGGCACGTGCCCAGCCTGCCATGCTTTTGCTCATTCATCCAGGCACACAGGGAAGGGGGGTGGACATGGTGACAGTTAAACAACCTCCCCAACATTCCCGTGTTTCCAGAGCTGGAAGCACTGGGAGCTGAGGTGGACTTGCACGCGGCAGGCCCCCAGTGGGATTTGGGCCCAAGAAACGCCCCTGGTGTGCAGCTCCTTCCCACCTTTATTTTACTCCTCTTTCTTCGGTGCCTACTTCTCCCTTTTCTGACTGGATCCTGCTAGTTAGGGCCCTTTTGAACCCCGGTTTGAAGCCCCAGGAGATCCCTGACGCTGAAGGCTGTGGCCCTCTTGACGTCCACAGGGAGGTGTTGGCCAATAGGGAGGTCGTGGCTGCATCCAGACCAGGCCTGGCGGGGGTCTCCACTGCTACACACACAGGCTCGGCTCAGAATCCTGGGCACAGGGACAGCTGGCCGTGTGGGGGCTGCTGGTGTCACATCCGCGGCTGTCACTAGGACGCTGGTCATTGCTGCCTTAGTGTCTCAGCCGGGAGAAGCCGTGTCTGCACGGTGGAAGGGATACTGCCTGGGACGGCATGGTGGCCTCGCTGGTGGGCTGCGGAGAAGTTCCTGCTGTCCCCAAGGAAATGAAGTCAGTGTGGGATCAGGCAGCCTGTGTTCCCAGAGCCGAGCCAGTGGTCATCTCCGGTCTCACGGCCTGCGGAGGGGCGTCGGGCTCTTGTGAGACTGGAGCCCAGGAGAGGGTGGGTGACTGAGGGGCAGAGGGGTGTGTGGTGGGGCAAGAATGTTATTTATGTGGCAGAGACAGTCAGCTTTTCACTTATGCTTCGTCTAAATCAATGAAGTCTACCAACCAAGAATCGAAAATAATTTTTAAAAAAATTATGTACAGACTTTTCCTTGATATATTCTATGAACAATATAGTACACAATTATTTACGTCAATACACATCACATGAGATTTTGGAAGGGCTCTGGGTTTGGTTTAAAGCATGTAAGAGTATGTGCATAGGTTTTACGCAAACCCTGCACCCCTCCGCATCCAGATGTCCTGGGTAGCAAGGGAGGACTGTACTTAAATAATACTAATTTTATGCAGTCACCGTTTTGTTCCAGGGGCTTTACGAGTATAGATGCATTTAATCTTAATTCTCTGAGGTAGGCAGTGTTATTAACCCGTCTTACAGACGGGGCGGCGCGGGCGGTGAAGGCGTTTGTAGCACGCAGGCCTTGCCCGTGGAGAGGGCGGGAACGGAGCGCACAGTATGAGCTGCCGGCCAGGGATCTGAAGAGAAAGGGCTGGGAGCTTCAGAGACGTTACGATCAAAGACCGCTCGGAATGCGGCTTGAAAAGGCTCCGATTTATCAAAAACAGACCATCTGAACACTACTAATAAAAATAACTCCAGCACATTGAAGTGCATTGCACACTGAAATGGTAAGGGACGTGATTATTCACCGTGGGATGGTGCTAGGTAAGCAGCTCCTTACCTCGGTGCTGAGTCAAGCGTGCATTGTTCCCTTCAGACACAAACTGTACTGCTGGGTAGATGAGGGAAATTGTGTCTGTGATCAAGTATTCCGGTTAATACAGGAGGATGCACATTTTACAACATCGAGCGAGCTACTGGACACAGGAACCCCGTGGAAAGATAAAGAGACAAAGCCGGTCAAGGTAGAGCACACCTGTGATCTCAGCTCCTGGGAGGCTGAGGCAGGAAGGTTGTTACAAGGCCAGCCTGAACTACATAGTGAGACCTTGTCTCAAAAAAAAAAAAAAGAAAAGAAAAAAAGTGATGGTCACACATTATTTGCCTTCTGGGAAAAGAACACACCACCACCACCAACCAGAGTGGGTTCGCTTTACTGTGTCCTCACAGTCAAGTTGTGGTAGGAAATTTGTAAGAGATTGTGTAGACAGTGACATAAGAGCACAGGCCTTATCTTTTAGAAATACTCAAGGCTCTGAGCAGTGGAACAGGACTGAGCCAGAGGGTGGGGTGTTAATGGGGCTGTGGGGCACAATTGACTGTGGGTGGTAGCAGTTGGGGTTGTAGGTATTGTTCCACTTTGTGTGTGTTTTGGAATTCTAATAAAAAGTACAAAAAAAAAGCACTGGGCACAGTGGCCAGCTCCTATTGTCTCAGTTACTTGGGAGGCTGAGGCAGGAAGATCATTTGAACCCATGGCCAATTTGGGCAATATAGTGAAATCTTTTATCTTAAAAAATAATGTAAATTTGGGCCGGAGGGTTAGCTCAGTGGTTCCGGCGCCTGCCTCGCAAGCGTAAGGACCTGAGTTCGATCCCCGGTTACCACATATAATGCTGGGTGTGGTGGCTCATGCCTGTAATCCCAGCACTCGGGAGGCAGAGACGGGAGGATTGCTGAGTTCGTGGCGGCTTGCCTGGGCACCGTAGTGAGCTCAGGGCCAGCCTGAACTACAAAGC
>PVIC010048968.1:0-13330 GCA_004025085.1 Thryonomys swinderianus
CCTCCCGAGTGCTGGGATTACAGGTGTGAGCCACCACACCCGGCTTTTTTTTTTTTTTTGAGACAGGATCTAGCTTTGTAGTTCAGGCTGGATGTGAGCTCACTATGTAGCCCAGGCAAGCCTCAAACTCAGCAATCCTCCTGTCTCTGCCTTCTGAGTGCTGGGATTATAGGCATGAGCCACCACACCTGGCACTGTGGTATGTGGTATTGATTGCTGGTGGGCGTGAATCACCATGCCCAGCATTGTATGTAGTTACTAGGGATCGAACTCAGGACTTGTGTTTGCGAGGCAGGCACCAGAACCACTGAGCTAAATCTCTGGCCCCACCCAATATTAACTATGTAGATGCCCATGAAACTCAAAGGCCTGACCCTCCTCCTTTGTCAAGATCTGGTCTTGGCACTCTTCATGTCCTGCTTTGACCTTCTACTACCATAGTGCTCTACTTTGCAATGAGATTATAACAATGCCCTTTTGCCTGGCAGGGCTGTTAGGAAAGACAGTGGGTGTTAAAAGTCTTAGAGGAAAACGTGTCATCTGCTGCAGGTGCGGGGTGGCGTGATGCTACTGCCTTTCTCTCCTTAGCTCCCTCTTTCTCATTCCTTCTTGGTGTAGGGAAATACGACAACTCCGTGGATGTCTACGCTTTTGGGATTCTTTTCTGGTATATCTGCTCAGGCTCCGTCAAGCTCCCTGAAGCATTTGAGAGGTGCGCTAGCAAAGATCACCTCTGGAACAATGTGCGGAAAGGTAAGAGCCACCTGCGCCACTCTACCTTGACTCCCCAATGAAAGCAGATTGGTCCCAGGCACAGCAGCAGGGGCCCCGTCATCCTCTGGCCACTTCACAGCTGGACCATGTGCACACTTAGGCCATCGTGAGATACCAGAAAGGCACTTCTCTTCTAAGTAAAATCTTCACTTCTGAGGAACACTGTATTGAACAAACTCAAGTGCTTTGTTTGGTTAAACTCCAATTCTTCAATTTCTGGTGCCAGTTTTCTATCACTATTCCAATTTTCCATCACTGTTCATAGCAGGTTCTAACCTAGGTGTCTGCAGTGGAAGTGAAAGCTTGCATTCCTTAACGTCCTGCACCCTGATTTATATGGTCAGCTCTTTGTATTGGGCTCTCCTCACTGACTGGTCCTTTGATGGTGGTGGTACTGGGAATTGAACCTGGAGCTTTCACATTGAGTGATATCCCAAACCCTTTTTTTTTTTTTTTTTTTTTGAGACAGGGTCTCGCTTTGTAGTTCTGGCTGGCTCTGAGCTCACTATGTAGCCCAGGCAAGCCTTGAACTCAGCAATCCTTCTGTCTCTGCCTCCCGAGTGCTGGGATTACAGGTGTGAGCCACCAAGCCCGGCATTGTGGTATGCGGTGTTGATTGTTGGTGGGCATGAGCCTCCACGCCCAGCATTATATGTGGTTACGGGGGATCGAACTCAGGACCTTGTGCTTGCGAGGCAGGTGCCAGAACCACTGAGCTAACTCTCCAGCCCCCTCCTTTTTTATTTTTTGAGACAAGGTCTTGCAAAGTCGCCAAGTTGCCCAGGCTAGACTCAAACTTATAATACTCCTGCCTCAGCCTCCCAGAGTGTTGGAATTACAGGCATGCACCACCGTGCCCTGCTCACTCAGTCTTTTCTGTGCATTCCTTTCTCTAGGGGCCCGCCCAGAGCGTCTGCCTGTGTTTGATGAAGAGTGCTGGCAGTTGATGGAAGCCTGTTGGGATGGTGACCCCTCTAAGAGGCCTCTCCTGGGCATTGTCCAGCCCATGCTCCGGGGCATCATGGACCGTCTCTGCAAATCAAGTTTTGAGCAGCCGAATAGAGGACTAGATGATTCTATTTGAAAGCAAAAACCTGTCTCCTCCCCTCTGTTTCTTTCTTTCCCTTCACCTTTTGGCCATGGGGAGAATTTGACATTTATCTGTTACAGGGAGCTCCTGCAGGACTTGGTGCTTGCTGGGCAGCATGAGACCTTGCCAAGCAGAGATGGCTCCAAGCAGTGAGGAGCTGCATGGCTGCTGAGCGGTCAGGCAGCTTGCTGATGCCCACACTTTCCCTTTGGCAAAAGATTGTCCAAAATGTGCAGAAGCACAACGCACGATGCTCTGGCCTCAAAACAGACGAGGCCAATGTTACCACTGTTCACTCTGCTGTGTTTCTAGGAGAAGCAGGGAGGGCACTGCAGTGGCAATGGTATTGAAAAGACCATTTCCATGATGTCAGCTCCAGCTAGAAATAGTGGTTAGGACCATTGAGAAAATCTGAGCATAGTTCAGGATTCTATGAACATAGGGACAAAACAAGTGTGGTTGCCTGGTTCCTGCTATCTAGAACCAGCGATCTCCGCTTATAATAGTCTAGCGAGGGAGCTAGAAACAAGGCTGTGTGTTCCTCACTGTGCCAGGCTGTTTACATTTATCAGGCCATGCAGCCCTAATTTCTAGGTGAGGGAGTCACTGTGACATCACCTCGAAGCAAAAACAAGCATGTGCTTATGTGTGTGTATATGTGTCTAATCTGGCAGATCTGAGGCACTGCTGAGCCCGAGTGGAATCTGGTCTTCCCTCCCGCGGCTCTGTGCTGCTCTCAGGTGGGGAACTCCAGACTCCCAGGCACACGGTTCTTGGGGGCAAGTGTGTGAGCAGAACAGGCCTAATGGGAAGCGTGCGGGAGAGCTGGGGGAGGGAGATCGGGCCCATGGCCTGCACATAGGCCTCCTAGGAGGGTGCTGGCTGATTTTCAGACTTGTAGAAAAACAAACAGAAACTCTTCTTTTTGTGTTTGAAACTAACACACTAATGTTTTTAAAGCTTAACTAGTTAAAAAGCCAAGGTTTCTTCTGTCCCTTCCTTTTACCTTATTTTAGATGTTAGAAAAAAAAAAAAAGAACCAGGATAACCCCCTCAAAAACAAAAAACCAAACAGACAACAGAGAAAGATGAGTTCTGTGAGTCAGCTTCTGGGAGCACCCTGCCTCTGGGTGGAGAGAAACCAGCTCCTGACCCAAAACAGGAGCAATGTGACCCCTGGGGCACCTCAGGTCTTGATTTCCAGCCCTCCTCCATCAAACAGTGAGTTGTAGAAACACAGGCAGATGAAGGAATAGACGTAGAGGTGGGTGGCCTCCATCTTCCGTCAGCCTCAAGGGCTATGGGCAGCCTTTGTCCAGCCCCAGGGTGGGAAATAGGCCTGAGCGGTGTTGAAGATGTGTGTTCCATGAGTTCCGGGATTTCCTAGGGTTGTTTGTAACTGAATGACCAGTTCTTGCATATTAACAAAGGACAAGTGGATGTATGATACATTTTCATCTAACTTTTAAAGTTCTGCTTTAGAACTTTAGCCGTCCTGGCTCTGATTCTGACCTGTGAACCCAGGGGCAGTCTCAGCACATGCAGCCCATGGGGGCTTCATGGAACACTATACGCCTTTTCACTCTTTAGTGGTAAATAAGGGACTGACCAGCATCTGTGGGTGGTGGCTCCCAGTTCACTTTGGTAGAACGTTCAGTGCATCTCCTTGAACCTGAACATCCCTTTGTCTGTAGTTCAGTCAGTATGTTGTCCTGGCACTAACTTGTTGCCCTTCTGGGGATCATGAGGGGCTCTGGAAGCCATATGTCCTATTAACAAGTCAGCAGTCTCTGCTCACCAAAGAATCACTGTGCATCTGTTCTATGTGAAACTTCAAGAAAAGTCTCACATAGTTGCCTTCTCCAGACCGTGCTCTTTGTTCTAGTATACTCGGGAGTGGAAGCTTCCATTGTGAAGGCCACCTTCTGAACATTCTCTGAAATCTTAGCTCAAACTCCCATTCACATGTGGGATGCTAAATTTTTTTCCAGCTAGAATCCCTCTTCAGTTCATCTCCTGTGGCTTGGTCCACTTCCAGATACCAGTTTTCTACAGATTCCCTACATTTTTTGCCTAGTGGAAAGGGCAAGGGGACTAATAATACATAAGAAATGAGTAGTTATTTTCATTATAAAAAGTATTCTAAGAAAAGGTGCAAGATACACCTGGAAGTGTCCAGGCCCACCAAAGTCCACATATGGATATTTGGGGCTGTTATTTAAATACTCAGCAGGCTGAGTGCAGGAATACATATCTATGTCTGTATAATGTGTGTATACTCTTGTTTTATAACATTGTTAGCTAATTTTGGATTTTTGTTCCTCTTCCTTGGCACCCATTATTATTAAAATGGTGGAATGCTATGCAAAGTACTGTATTGTATATTACTTGAGAAGACACTAGATGTTCTGAGAAGTGTGGCAGTGCTTGGGCAGCAGCGTCCATCGCAGCCGGTGGCCTGAGGCTCTTCCCTCCAAGCTTTGGTTGTTTGTGTTTCTAGGCGGAGGTGAGATTGTGGCTGAGAGGGGAAGAAGGAGCCTGATGAGTTACCCTTTCTGCGTTTGGTCCACCCAAAGCCTTCAAGAGGTCAGTTTACTCCACCCCAAAATGATCACCTGGCCTTTTCTTCTAGAGCTTGCAGTCTGGTCCCACCTTTGGCTTCAGAGTCCAGTGAGAGGCCGTCCACGGAGCAATCAGAAGGAGCCACAGTGAAGCCTGGGCCGGATTGGTGATCTGTGCCCAGAGGCTCGCAGCAGTGCAGGGGCAGTGTTGGTCCAAGGAAGGGCCCAGAAGATCCCTGACTGAGCAGGCTTTCCACGGCTCTGGGCAGGAAGACCGCCCAGCTCTTCCCAGGCCAAAGAGTCACTTCTGACACCATCAGTCTTGAGACAGGGCCTAGACAGCAGCTGCTCGTGTGTGTGTGTGTGTGTGTGTGTACCATAGTAGAGTGCAGCCTGACATGTGCATGGCCTTGGATTCCATCCCCACACAAACAAAACAAAACAAAACAGAGGAGTTGGGAAATGTTCCTGCTGATAGGAGAATGGCTAGGGTGTGAGGGCTGGGACGTGACAGCTACACTGAGTGCCACTCTTGGGCTTACTGTTTAGCACTGAGAAGCCCAGGGTAGAAGGGTGTCAGTAATTACAGCAGCACTTTGGAAACTGAGGCATGGCCTTGATTTGAAGAGATACCATGCTCGGTATCCCCCTGGGCCCATCAGGAAGGCTCTGAATTTTACAATGCCTCAGAGCAAGATGAACAGCCCTGGAATGTGCATTGCCAAAGAGAAGCTGCTTTCTTTGAACTTTTGAAGCTTGCTTTTTGGATTTGCTGTATCAGACACTCATTTTTCTTTAAAAGAAAATTAAGGGTGCGTTCTCTAGAATGTAGAGGTGGGAGGGGCAGAACCAGCCTGGTAAAGAGAGCGAGAAAGGAGTGGCCTTGAGGTGTTTCTGTCACAAGTTCCCCTGGAGGTTTCAGAGAGCACTACTGTTCTTAAAAAGAGTTTCAAGTAAAAAAAAAAAAAAAGTTTCAAGTTCAGCTGAGGTGACGCAGGGACAGTACAAGAGCACCTGCCATCGGGAGGCCAGCTTGCTGAGAAACATGGTCACCAACAGCTTGTCTCTTGTCTTCAGTATATTTTTGGTTTGTGTTAAAGGACTAATGTTTGTTATAGTGTTAAAAGTGTAACATACTAAGTGTGTAGAATAAAAAGTGCAATAATGAGAAAAATACTCTGGCACAAACTCTCTGCTCCCTCCTTCGTGCTACCTGGCGCTGCCCGTATCGTTTAGGAGGGCCGTATTAACTATTTTTAAGAAATGCAACTATGGGTTAAGTCTTCACTTAGCGTAATTTAAAATGGTTGGGTTTGGTTTTTATAGAGTATTCTATGTAATTGTTAGGACGCACAAATACAGAGTGTGCTGTATAATAAAGATGACATTAACATAGTTTTCATCTGTTTGGCTTTGGCTTTCCTTTACTATCTGTGAGGCCAGGATGGCCCTCAATCCAGTCCACGTTTGTGGTGACCTCAGTCAGATGACGCAGTTTGCCTTGGGAGAGACTGGTGATTTTTTTTGCTAGTACTGGGGATCACACTTAGGACCTTTACCCTGAGCTTTCTCTAGCCTTTACTTTTTTGTTTCTGAGGCAGGGTTTCACTCTAAATGGCTGTTTGCCAGGCTGGCTTAAACTTGTGCTCCGCCTCTCTCAGCCCCCTGAGTGCTGGAATTCTAGGCATGCGCCATCACGCCTGGCTCCATTCATCTTCTAACTGGGTACAACCTACACGCTGCCACTAGAGGATGGGGCAGGGGAATGGTGGGAAAGAGGTGCCAAAGTGTAATGACAGCATTTTTTTCACAGTCTCCCCTGGGGTGATAGCCTTTTCTCCAGCTTATTTTTAGCATGAACTTGCAGCATTCCAAGTTCATACATGAGCCTAACTGTTCTATTACACTGTATGGGAACTGGAAGATATAATCTGTATACCAGTTTATCTGTATTTAAAATATTCTGAGTTGGGGACTAGAGATTTGGCTCAGTGGGTCTGGCACCTTCCTAGCAAACTCAAGGATACCGGGTGTGGTGACTCTCACGCTCACCATCAATCAGTACCACATACCACAGTTCCGGCAGTGGTGGCTCATGCCTGTAATCCCAGCACTCTTGAGGCAGAGGCAGGAGGATTGCTGTGAGTTCAAGGCTTACCTGGGCTACATAGTGAGCTCAGGGCCAACCTGAACTACAAAGCGAGACCCTGCCTCAAAAAAAAAAAAAAAAAAATCAACTTCAAATTTTCTATCTTTAGCAGGATTCTGAGGACTCCATAAAATGCCATTTAAATAGCTAAACCTTTCAAAACAGTGCAGTTATCATGGGGACCATGTACTGCCTGAGGCCTTGTTCTGGTTACTTTATTATTGCTGAGACAAAATTCAAGATACCTAAAGTTAAAGAGGGAAGAATTTTTTTTTTTTTGAGACAGCGTCTCGCTTTGTAGTTTGTGCTGGCTCTGAGCTCACTGTGTGGCCTAGGCAAGCTTCGAACTCAGCAATTCTCCTGTCTCTGCCTCCTGAGTGCTGGGATTACAGGTGTGATTCACCACGCCCAGCACTGTGATATATGGTATTGATGGTTGGTGGGCGTGAGTCTCCATGCCCAGCATTGTATGTGGTTTCTGGGGATTGAACTCAGGACCTTGTGCTTGTGAGGCAGGCACCGGAACCACTGAGCTAACCTTCCGGCCCAAGAGGAAAGAATTTTAAAATTTAGTTTGTTCACAGGTTTCAGTCCATAGTTATATGTGGTTTCTGGGGATCGAACTCAGGACCTTGTGCTTGTGAGGCAGGCACCAGAACCACTGAGCTAACCTTCCGGCCCAAGAGGAAAGAATTTTAAAATTCAGTTTGTTCACAGGTTTCATTCCATAGTCAGCTGGCTCCAAAGCAGGGTAGCATGGCAAAGTAGAAACAGTCCAAAGCAAGGTAGACAGGAGGCAGTACCCTGCTTCCATTTTTCCTTTTATATTCCATTCAGAGTAGAAGCCTATTGATTAGTGCCACTGACACCAAGGGTGGGACTTAACATTACCCACACCCAAAGCACTAAATCAGTGGACTAATCTGCTTATCACACCTTTGATTCATATTCATAACCCTTAGTCCACATTCACACACCTTAGATCCAGACACTTCTGAAAAGTTCCACCCAAGAGCATGATGTAGGAGAATAGATACAATTCCCAAACCTGCTAAATATCCTAAATGCAAGTTCTCTAAATTAAAAGAATGAATTATAGGAACAACAGAGGTTAAAAGAAGGAAAATTTACTGAGAGGAAGAAAGCTTCTAAGAGACAGAAAGGGGATCAGAAAGTGGGTTGCCCACTTATCCTGTTTCCCAGGGCGGTTTTAGGGCGCAAAGCTGTGAAGTAAGGTGAGTTCAAGGTGGGGTAAAACTATAGTCAACTAGTAAGATTGCAAGTTCAGTTGCTTAGGTAATATGGGTTCAGTGAAAAATCACAAGGTGGACCAAACTATGATCAACCAATAAGATTATGACAAGTGGTCACTTAGGTTATAATGATTAAATGGGGATCCAATGGGAAAACAAGAAATGTAGCAAGTGTATAAGGATTTTCAACCAGGGATCTTTCCTGGATGGGGTGGGTCAAACCCTTGTCCCTCACCCTGATGCCCATTTAGAGTGTCAATCACTGCTCTTGTCCCTAGGGGAAGTACACAGGTGTGGTACTTTCTCTCCTTTTACAATGCGAGCTGTCAGTTAATGTGTTTAGACTGTCCTCCATGTTGGCTCCTTGAAGGCCTGTGCTGTCCAGCTGCTTACAAGATATCTAACTAGCTTATATATCTACAATAAGTACACAAGGATTTGGGTGGACTTCTAGATACAGGCCATAATTATATAGGGGAAATAGACACAACCTCCAAACCAGCTAGATGTCCAAAGTATGAGTTCATGTTCTCCAAAGTCGAAGAATGAATGCTAGAAACAACAGAGGTTAAGAGTGGGAAAAATTTATTGAGAAAACTTCTGCCCAAGAGGGAGAGAAGGGGACCCAAAAGCAAGTGACCTGGGACCCTATTTCCCAGGGTATATTTATGGAGCAAACCCACAGGTGAGGTGGGTTCAAAGTGGGGCCAACCAGTAAGATTCAAAAGGTGGACAAAACGATGATCAGCCAATAAGATTAATATTGATTAAAGGGGAATCCAATGGGAAAGCAAATCACGTAACAAGCATGCAAGGATCTTCAGTCATGGATCTTTCCTAGGAGGGGTAGGTTAAGACCTTGGTGACCCCAGGGGATTGAAACCTGTGCTACTATTGATCCTTAATGGAAGCATGAGGTGTGGTGCTTTCTCTTCTTTTGTAACACTGCGCTTCAGTGAAGGTATCTCGACTGTCCTGCAAATTGACTACTTGACTGTCCTCCAAACTGGCTCCTTGGCTGTCCTCCATGTTGGCTTTTGGATATCTAATTAGCTTATCTACCTACAATAACAGGCCTCTTAGGGCTCTTCTCCATGTAGCTCGAGCCTTAGATATTCTTAAGGTAGCATTTCAAATCTGTGGAAAAAAATAGACTACTTATTAAACTGGCTATCAATATGTCTTTGTCTATTTCTGTTGCTATAACAAAGTTTCTCAAGCTGAGTGATTTATAAATAATGTAAACATTAGTTTCGGGGGCTCAATCAAGGTACCAATAGGTTTGGAGCCAGGTAAAGGGTGCTCTGCTTCCAAAATGGCTCCTTGTTGCATCTTCCAGATTCTGTGTCTTCAAACCGGAAGAACAGAAATGGACACAGGGACAAACACTGTGTCCTCACAAGATGGGAAAAATGGAAAAACCAGGCAGGTCTTGGAAGCCTTTCAGCCGACTGAGGAGGGCAAAACCCTCTGTTGCCGCTCAGTTTTCGTTACTCCACCAAGTGTCTAAGAGGATTAACTTAGGAAAAGGCGTCTCAGCCCGTGCCTTGGCCCATGTGCTTTGAGTAAGAGCCACATTAAAGCAGGACCTGTGGCAGGGCAGAAACACTCACTCCTTGGCCAGGAGCAAGGAGAGGAAGAGGAAGTGGTCGAGGTGCCATTGGCCTTTGCAAGGCGAGCACCACTAAGGGCTCTCAATGCCCAGCAGTGGTACCTTGGGGTCCGTGGCATACATGGGCTCCAGGTGACACTTAAAATCTGAATGATAGCACCTCCAAAGGTCTTAAGTACCAGTATATGAACAATGGGGACACACGTTCAAATCACAGGCTTCACCTGGGGCATGGAGAGGAGCTGCAGAGGGTGGGGCAACATGGGAGAGGGTAGAGCTGTTGATGGGACAGCCTTCAAAGGGTCTGGGTTTCTTGCAGGAAGAAGAAATGGTTTGGAAGAGGCAGGTAGGGTCCTACCATACCTCTGACCTTGGGAACATGAGAATAAAATCCTCCTCTACTTAAAAAAGCTACAGGAAGGGGCAGGATGTATAGCTCAGTCACAGAGGACTTGCTTAGCAAACCTGGGTTCACTCCTGCTCTGCAACAGACACAGAAGCGCGCACGCACACACACACACACACACACACTACAGCAAAGATAATGCCACCAGGGGACCATTCACATTTCAGTGAAGGCAAGAAAAGGGGAACAAAATTTATCAAGGAAAAGGCAGAGTAGCATATATCTGTAACCCTGCACTCTGGAGGCTGAGGCAGCACTATCAGTGAGGTGAAGGCCAACCTGGCTACACAGTGAGTTCAAGTCCAGCCTGACCTGCATAGTAAGACCCTGTATCAACAAAACAAAACAAGAATTTATCAAGCAATGTGCTCAGTAGAAAGGGCTGAGTGCCACCGAAGCTACTTTTAGCTTTTTGCTGCTAGAACTAAAGGTGATCGTGGGAGCATCTTTGTGCTCACACTCTATGCTTCTGTGGAATCGTTGCTTGAGGGATGGATTCATTTGGTGAACAGAAGAAACCTTTTGATTTTTATATCACCTTTTGCCTTTCTGTACTTATTAACCTCCAGACACTAAACAAAATTTGAGTACAATATGAACAACAAAAAAATCAACATAATACATAATTATCTAAACAAATCTGTGTTTGTTTGTTTGTTTTAGACAGGGTCTCCTTTTGTAGTTCAGGCTGACCCAGAAGTCTGTGTAGCTCAGGCTGGCTTTGAATTCAAGGCAATCATCCTGCCTCTGCCTTCCAAGTGCTTAGATTACAGGCAAATGCCACTACGCCCACCCACAAATCTGTATTAGATAAATGTAGTCAACTACTCCTCCACAATTCTGTGTAAAAATAATATTTATTAGTTGGGCTGGGGATTTAACTCAGTGGCACTGAGCCTGCCTCGCAGGCACAAGGTCCTGAGTTCAATCCCCAGTACCTCAAAAAAAAAAAAAAAAGATTAATGTCTGAAAAGACATATTAATATGTATATATGACTTTTTTTTTTTTTTTTTGAGACAGGGTCTTGCTTTGTAGTTCAGGCTGGCCCTGAGCTCACTATGGAGCCCAGGCCAGCCGCCGTGAACCCAGCAATCCTCTTGTCTCTGCCTCCCGAGTGCTGGGATGACAGGCATGAGCCACCGCGCCCGGCACTGTGGTATGCGGTGTTGATTGCTGGTGGGCGTGAGTCTCTACGCCCAGCATTGTATGTGGTTACCGGGAATTGAACTCAGGACCTTGCGCTTGCGAGGCAGGCGCTGGAACCACTGAGCTAACCCTCCGGCCCTATATGACATATTGATACACTAGAATTTATTAATTTACTCTTTTATGCTGCTGGGGACTCAGAGTCTTACTCATGCCAAAGAAAGTGCTCTACTACTGAGCTATGCTTTCCGGGCCTATACTAATACATTTAATTCTCAGGAAACTTACATTGTAGCACTCTAATTATCCCTCCATTGGTGAGCAAAAAGACACAAGAAAAACTTTCCCAAGGATGACAGATAAGAAAAGGGTGGATCTGTAATGCAAAGTAGAGCTGGTGGATCTAGAGCTTGCACACTTGTCATTATAATGTCCTAGGTCTAAAGAAAGAGATTTAAATATGATAAAGTCTATGGCCCGAAATCAAGGGCTCTTTGTACACAATTCATATGGATAGATTGTCTCTCTTGCGGTTGGAAGTGCCTTCTCGGGTGGCACTGGAAGAAGGCTTTGTTATTATGCTTCACTTCCTAGGGGGAACGGGTGGCACTGGAAGAAGGCTTTGTTATTATGCTTCACTTCCTAGGGGGAACCACCAGTCGGAAGCCCAGGCTGATCCCAAGAAGGGACCCAAGTAAGAGTACAGCGTTCAGTGTCTGTGAGGGAGGCGGAGAGCAAGACACGGTGTTACTGCCAAAGTGAAGCTCCAGCCCCACCTTGTTCTTCCCCCCTCCTGCCTCTTGCTGTGGCTCATGTCCTGTAGGTCTCAAGACTTCACTTGACGTGTGCTTTTCGCTAAGCTAACAAAGGAAAAACAACTATAGGTTACTTTAGTGACCTGTCTACATAAGCATTTGTCCCTTGCCCTCTGGGATTTGCCCCTTATCGCCTGGGAAATTCCCCACTTGAAGCAGAGCAGAACACTCTCCTGTCTGAGTGGGTTTCAACTTAATGATCTTGTTTTTCTTGGCTCTGGCTTTTGGTATCTCTGATGAGCATACAAGTCTTTGAAGGCTGAGCTAACTTCCCTTCCTCCCATTTCTTGGTGTGATTTTTTTTAGCCTTGAGTACCGGCCTACTTTTTCACAACTTGCAACTCCCTGGTATGTTTGTTAACACATAAGACTAAGGGCTAGCCTCAGTGGTTCCAGCATCTGACTAGCAAGCACAAGGTCCCCAGTTCAATCCCTGGAAACCACATCCAACAATACCTACCAAGTGTGGCAACTCACACCCACCAGCAATCAGTACCACATACCACAGTGCCTGGTGTGGTGGCTCATGCCTGTAATCCCAGCACTCGGGAGGCAGAGGCAGCCTGGGCTACATCGTGAGTTCAGGGCCAGCCTGAACTACAAAGCAAGACCCTGTCTCAAAAAACAAAAACAACAAAAAAAGCATGATTTTGTCTTCTAAAACTTAAAAATGGTGTTTGCTAGAGACATGATTCTTCCCTGGGGTCCACAAACACCCAATAGGTAACTAAAGATAGAACAAAGTTTAACCATTTTGTGAAACTCTGGATGAAAGCCTCCTTGGCTGTGCAGGTAGGCCCATTCATCACGTTACTTTGTCTAAAGGTTGGCAGAGCAAGGTTCGTTAAACCCAAATTTACCCATCCTGTCTGATCATCCTTCAAGACCAAGAATATCTATGCCCAGAATTTTCTGGGGCCCTGAGCCTATGGTCATCTGGATTCCAGCAGAACCTCACTCACATGACTGAGATCACCCTCTATGGGAATCAAACTGCCCCCTAATTCATGATGTTTCCAATAATTAACAAATGTGATCATAGCAAATTAAAAGGCTCTGCACAGCAAAAGAAGCAACCAACAAAATGAAAAGACAACCGACAGAACAGGAAAAGTTTTTGCCAGCTATTTCTTAGTGATTAACGTCTAAAATGTAAAAAGAACTCAAACATTAGCCCCCCCAACAAAACTCAGTCAAAAGCTGGGCATGGTGGCTCACACCTGTAATCCCAGCACTCGGGAGGCAGAAACAGGAGGATTGCTGAGTTCGAGGCTTGCCTGGACTACATAGTGAGCTCAGAGCCAGCCTGAACTACAAAGCGAGACCCTGTCTCAAAAAACAAAACAAAACAAAAAAAACTCACTCAAAAAAAAAAAAAATGGGCAAGTGAAATGAATAGATACTTCACAGACAAAGAAGTATAAATGGCCAATAAGTAAATGAAGAAATGATTGCTGGTTATTAGAGAAGTGCAAATTAAAACCAAACTGAGAGGGCCGGAGGGTTAGCTCAGTGGTTCCGGC
>PVIC010048969.1:0-13314 GCA_004025085.1 Thryonomys swinderianus
AGGCTGGCCCTGAGCTCACTATGGTGCCCAGGCAAGCCGCCGCGAACTCAGCAATCCTCCCATCTCTGCCTCCCGAGTGCTGGGATTACAGGCGTGAGCCACCACGCCCAGCATTATATGTGGTAACCGGGGATCGAACTCAGGTCCTTACGCTTGCGAGGCAGGCGCCGGAACCACTGAGCTAACCCTCCGGCCCTTCTTATTCTTTTTTAATGTAGTTATACTTCTTAAAGACATTCACAAAAGAGGATTTTCCAGATCTGCTTCAGAATAGGGCAAGAATAGTGCAATAAGTGTGTTCAAATCCCAGGGGGTATTTTGACAGGGTTTCATGGCGAGGAGTCTTTTCCTGTGCTAAATCTTTCAAATTTAAACATTGTGTGTCTTTTTTTTTTTTTTTTTTGAGACAGGGTCTCACTTTGTAGTTCAAGCTGGCCCTGAGCTCTCTATGTAGCCCAGGCAAGCCTCAAACTCAGCAATCCTCCTGCCTCTGCCTCCCGAGTGCTGGGATGACAGGCAAGAGCCACCACACCCGGCTAGTGTGTCTTTTTATCACACGTGATATATTATTCCCTGATTTTGAGCTTAAGACTCAGTACTTTAAATTGATATCATTAATTATTATTCTTATTAATTTTTAAATCACAACTAGAAGTAACCTTTATGCCGAATGCTATGGCCTTCGTTTCCTTCACAGGAAAGTTAAGTATCATCACATGAAAAATATTTGAGGTTCGTTTCATGTCTGATGTAATTTGATCCTGAGCCGGAATCCTTTTTCATGATCGCCAGAACCACAGTCATCTTTTCCTCATGGGGACTGCTTCCTGCACCTCCCAATTCATCTTTTGACACTGGTCGTGATTATGTTGCCAAATTGAACCTTTCTTGATATTTTCCTAAGTTCAGACTTCTTTGTGTGTGCAAGTTTTGGAGTGCCAAAAGTTTTTTTTTTTATTGTCATTTTCTGCTTTTAATAGTGATTTATAAAAGTAGGCAAAAAAAAAAAATCCATCATGATGATGACTATCTATCTGGTTGCAGTTGGCCAAAATAAGACCAGCCTACGATAGCACTGGCCACATGATCATGGGTTTCTGAATTCTGCCTCCAAAGCAAATCTTTTTTTGTTTTTTGTTTTCGTTTTTTTCCAGAAAGACAGCGTGAAGCGAGTGTTTTCTGGCATTCAGCCTACAGGAGTCCTCCACCTGGGAAATTACCTGGGAGCCATTGAGCGCTGGGTGAAGTTACAGGGCGAGTACGACACGGTGCTCTACAGCATCGCTGACCTCCACTCCCTCACTGTCCCCCAAGACCCCACCGCCCTCCGGCAGAGCATCTTCGACATGACCGCCGCACTCCTTGCCTGCGGGATAGACCCAGAGAAAAGCATCCTTTTTCAACAATCCCAGGTTAGCTTCTCAGACTACAACCGAGAGAAGTTTTATTTTCACATTATTTGAAGGAAAGTTTGAATGGTTCCTACAGCTCCTGTTTTTCGTTTGTAAAAACTGCAAATGCCGGGCCGGAGGGTTAGCTCAGTGGTTCTGGCGCCTGCCTCGCAAGTGCAAGGTCCTGAGTTCGATCCCTGGTAACCACATATAATGCTGGGTGTGGAGACTCGCCCACCAACAATCAACACCGCATACCACGATGTCGGGCGTGGTGGCTCACGCCTGTCATCCCAGCACTCGGGAGGCAGAGACAGGAGGATTGCTGAGTTCTCGGCGGCTTGCCTGGGCACCATAGTGAGCTCAGGGCCAGCCTGAACTACAAAGCGAGACCCTGTCTCAAAAAAAAAAAAAAAGAGGCAGAGATCAGTTGTTTTACATAACTACATAACTGTAGTGTGATGCTTTCTTGAATATATACTGGGAAGGCCTTTTGGATAATTCCCATTGTTCATTCATTGTATAATAGCCTTTGAGAAGATGTGGTAAAATGAGCTGGGAAATGGCAAGACAAAATCCCAGGGCCTCGTGGCCGAGCCAAGAAAGGCGGCAGAACAAGGCCAGAGTATCTGACTCATATCTCCTGTATGGATGAGTCAGTTTATCCTTGGACAGGCAAGTAGTCTGGCCTTGATACAGGACACCCAAGAGACACCTTAGCAAACAAGATACAAATTCTTACTGGATGGTGTCCTCACTACGTACTTACTGTCACCTGGAGCAAAAGAATAACTTTCCTTAATCGTAAGCATGTATCATTATTTTAGTATGTTTCATTATCCATAGAATTTAGTGTAATGACTCATACAAAGCAAGTGGTTAAAATATACATGACGGAGTTAGGTGTAGTTCAGCAGTAGACTGTTTGCCAAGCAGGCACAGTCCCTGGGTTCGATCTCTAGCACTACAAAACACACACACACACACACACATGTACACATGCTCGGTGAAGAGAGTGATCTTTGAAAAATAAATGAAGTTCTCGATTTAAGCTTGTTGCCCACCTGCCCCGTGTCTTTGCCTCAGAAGCTGCTGGTAAAGGGACGACAGGGACGATAGCCAACCTCCAGGGGCTGCTTTATTCTTGTCCGGACAATTGACCTGCCCTTGACTCCTAGTGTTACAGAACAACAGTCTGTTCTCTAGGTTGGACCTATCCTTCTACCCAAAATGCACGCATACTTTTCTCCAGCCTTCACATGAAGATATAATCTTGGTGTTGCTCAAAAGACTTTCGGCAGTGAGGTCTCAAAGAGCATCAGGCTACCATTTCTTCCACCACACTGTGATGTTGTTTGTGTCATTAGTTTCTTTTGTGCTCATGCGATCGGATTCATGTCAGTAGTTCTTTAGGTAAATGTTGTACTACTGCGCTACATTCCAGCCCTGCTTTCATCAATAATTCTTTAAAGCAGATGTTGAAGACATCTTTTTTCTGTTTTTATTTTGAAGAAGTTTGATAAGTCTGTTCTTAGATAGCAGAGATCCCTTATTCACAAAATGTTTTTGTTAGTTCCGTTATATTGGGAATTTTGTTGTACATTTAAGTCTTTAATTGATCGTGAAATATGTTGTGGAGAGGATAGGAATTTGAAAAATAATTATCCTTAAAGTTTTGTAAGTCAGTGCCAGTGAAACCAATTACACCTGTACCACATACACAATTATTTGTAAGTAGAATGAATAATTTTTGAAATGGTGAGTTAAAGAAAAATATTGTTTTATATTATAACTCTGCTCTATGAATTCAGTGTTTTTAGATCCCACATATGATCTCACTCTTCTCACTGTGTTAAATTATTTTTACATTTATGACTCTTTTGTATATTTAAGTTTACATGAATTTTTACAGTGTATTTACTGCTAGAGGATAAAGATTATGTTCCCATGTGTTTTTCTTCTGAATCAGAAAAATGTCCTGGTAATGATGTGAAGTAGGGAAAGAATTTGGCTACGTTATAAGGCTGGTCTTACCAATAATGTTCATCTCCCAGCCTTTACGTTCATTCTTAGCATTCTGACTGGAACAATTCAGATGTATTGAAGATTTTTCTCATTATTTTCTTTTTCTCTCTCTCCTACTGGCCTATAGTTGTGATGCTTCCCCTGAAATATGTTTGCCATATGTGGGAAATTTTACAGACTCTCTTCTAAAAGTGTGTGAGAGAGAGAGAGAGAGAGAGAGAGAGAGAGGGAGAGAGCGAGGGAGAGAGAGCGCGCATCTGTCTGTGTGTGTTTAGCAGAGTTCTTTATCTAAATACCAAAGCCAATGGATTTTAATACCCAGCAGGCCCTAAGTGCAGACCCAATCTGGGTGCCACAGATGCGTCTGGGGTTCAGATCTCTGTATCCCTCCTTGTTACTTTCCTTCCGTTCTGGTCACCCTACAGATGGAAGCTAAAAAGTGGAAGATGTAGCCGTAGGCGCTGGCTTTTTGCTGAGGCCAGAAACAAGGATGGTTCAGACCGGCAGACAGCACATGAGCGAGAGTCCCAAACAGTCCAGGGAGGAGGATGGAGCCAACAGTGCTGGAATGCGGCTTCATGCTTCAGTTAAGAGTTACGTTTTGTTTCCCAGGAAACTGAAATCGATAATAATAATAAATAAAAGAGGGTGATGGGGGAATCCGCTTCTGAATAAAGGCCAAGAGAAACGAGTGAGTCATGGCTGTCTGTGCCCAAGCAGAGGTTACGCCTGACTCATGGTCCCTTCTCTTAGAAGGCAACGCTAAGGGCTAAAACTGGACAGAATTTTTGCTGTCCTCGTTCATCAGGGTAACCTGGGGACTCGTATTTGAATGCGCCTTCTTATTTGTTGAGCTCTCGAAATTGTTAGTATCAGAAACAGGTGTCTATTTAGCTCACGTCTGTGGAGAGTGCCTTGGGGACTTTATTTGGGAGCTTGACATTATTCAGTGCTCCTGGGAGAGGTACGGGTGTAAATGGCTTATGGCATAGACCATGAGCAGTTAGAAAAATGATTATGTAACCAGCTCTTCGTGTATTTCCTCTTCACAAAGGTCCCCCTGGTACCCTGGCACCACTTCCTGCCTAGATCATCACTCCTGTGGGACGTGATGAACAAGTGGCAACGTTTTGTTGTCTCCAGTCTTGCAGAGGAACAGGTTTTACATCGTTTATACCTTCAAGAAGAGTTCTTCACTCTGGGAGGCTAAAGCAGGAGGACCGCAATCATTCTGGACAACTTAGTGACGTAGTGAGACCCTGTTTCAAAAAAAAAAAAAAGACTATGGATGTTGCTCAATACAAAGGCCTCGAGTATGATGCCCAGTCCTTGGGGGATGGAGTGGAGGTAGCTTCTATCAGAGCGATAGCGGAAAAAGGGAGGCTTCTGAGCCAGAAACACTTGGCTGCAGTGTCACTATCAGCTGTTTTCCTTGTGAGCCAGGAGACAAGTTACTACAGTTTTCTAAGCCTCCCTCTTAATGTCTACAATAAGGATTTAAGTAAAGTGATGTATCATCCTGGACAAATGCTAGCTTGGTATCATTCTGCCTCACTGTACATGTGCTGCATCAACCACCAGCCTCCCCGATGAGGTACAGGATTTATAAAGGTAAAGTAGGATTCAAAGATTGAGACCAAGTTACTGACGATGCCTCTTTTCATCCTCAGGGATAACATATTTTCAGGGCTGGGAGGGTAGCTTAGTGTGACAGAGATTGCCTATAAGCATGAGCCCTAGGATTGAAATAAAAGAAAAGAAAACAAAATATTTTCAAAAGAGTATCTTGGAGACATTTTCCCCCCCATTTGGAGGCTTTTAAAGAAATATTGAAATCATTTAGAAAGTATAAGTCTAAGTGCTTTTGCACATAAGGACTTTTTGCAGCCTCACTTTCTGTTTTTGCTTTTTAGGAGAAAGGAAACCTTGTAGATATACTAGAAACTTGCTGTGTAGCTCACTCTAACCCCTTTCTACTCCCTGCCTCTTCAGTTATAACCACAATACTGACATTATCATTCTTGCATGTTTATATTTATTGTATATAATGTAACCCCTAAATAATCTATTATTTCTTCTGCATTTTTTTTTCTGAGACAGGGTCTCTCTTTGTAGTTCAGGCTGGCCCCAAACTCACTATGTAGCCCAGGCAAGCCTCGAACTCAGCAATCCTCCTGCCTCTGCCTCCCAAGCGCTGGGATGACAGGCATGAGCCACCACACCCAGCATTGTGGTACATTGTACTGAGTGCTGGTGGGCGTGAGTCACCACGCCCAGTATTGTTGTATGTGGTTATCAGGGATCAATCCAGGGACCTTGTGCTTGCTAGGCAGGCACCGGAACCACTGAGCTAAATCTCAGACCCCTTTTGGCATTTTTAAAATGCCATGTAAATGATATCATGCTGCATATCTTCCTGCATCTGTATATTACGTGGCTTGATATTTGTTTGCTGTAATCCACTATTCCATTGTCTGCCTGTGTCACGATTCATTAACCCGTCTTCCTGGCTAAGAATCTTTTGATTTTTTTTCCCCAACACTTTGATAATGCAAACCATCTTACAGTGGGCATAGTTGGAAATGCCTTTTGTGCGTAAGGAAAAGACCTTTGTCAGGTGTGTACACCTGTCTGCAGATCCTGACCACATAGGACAGGTAGATGTCGCCAGGTTGCTGAGATTAGATTCTGATTTACATTCTCACCAACCCGAGAATTTGTGTTGGTCTAATTCCCAGTAAGGAATTAGTAGATATTTTACTTTTCCCATTTTAGTGGATAGACCATTAGCATTTTCCTGAAAGATGGTAAAGTTAAATATGTTGCTTAACCCTTTTATTTTCTTCTGTGAATTATTTGTTCATATCTTATGGATGTAGCCTCTTTTTAAGATTGTTTCTTATTGATTTATAAAAGTTTTTTTCATATTCTGAATCCTATGTTGTACTTAATTTTTTCAAATCATGGTTTTAAGTGCTATTTTTAAATGTATCTAAGTTTCTTTTATCTCCCAATACTACAAAGTTTTACTTTTCCCATTTAATTCTGAATTATGTAGAATTTACAAATTCCAACATGTCCACTGACCCAAATTCCTGGGGCAAATTTAATATAAAAACTTACTGAAGGGCCAGAGATTTAGCTCAGTGGTTCCAGTGCCTGCCTCACAAGTGCAAGGTCCTGAGTTTGATCCCTGGTTAACCACATACAATGCTGGGCATGGTGTGGTGGCTCACGCCTGTAAATCCCAGCATTCAGGAGGCAGAGGCAGGAGGATTGCTAGGTTCCAGGCTTGCCTGGGCTACATAGTGAGCTCAGGGCCAGCCTGGACTACAAAGTGAGACTCTGTCTCAAAAAAACCAACCAAACAAACAAAAAAAGACTTACTGAAAAGATAGCTTATATTAAAAAAAATAATAATAAAGCTGTTTACCATAAAGGTCTGAACAAATCAGCTCCCTTATTTTCCATCAAACTAGCTAATTTGAGGGAGATATTTACAATTATTATTTTCACACTTGTTTATTTTCTTTCGCTATAAGAGTAGAAATCAGATCACATGTGTTCTCTGTCACCCCACCAGTTACCGCCACATCTTCTTTTGCTTTGATTTATTTTGTTTTGTTTTGCTTTGTTGTTTGAGACATGGTCTCATTGTGTAGCCCAGGCTGACCTTCCATTGATGGCAATTGTCCTGCCTCAGCCTACCAAGTGTTAGGACTGTCAGCATCTACCACCATGACCAGCCACCTCTTCCTCTCCTTCCAGTTTTCTTCTTTCCTTACTTCCTCTCCTTTTCCTCTTCCTGTCTCTCTCTTTTCCTTTTCTTCTCATTTTAAAATTTGACTACAATTGTAAAATGTAAAAAAGCATTCCTCAGGCTGAACGGAAATACCACATAGGCCAGATGTGGTCTGAAAGCAGCAGTTTTCTAAGCTGTATGTGGGAGGGCTGTCGTCCTCGCCCGCGGGCTGGTCATTGACGGTGCGTCCTGTGGGAGAGCCTTTCTTCCGACCGCACTGGTGTTGGGGTTGTCCGGATGACTTCTCTTTCAGACAGCAGAAGGCGTATGTATGCCGCGATGTGTACCTTGTCCAAGCGGAATCCTGCTGGAGTATCTTCTGTTCTTTGACTTGCAGCCCAACACCTGGAGAACTCACGTGCTTCTCCCTGTGCTAGCATATGCTTGGACCTTTCACTTTATCCACGCGGCCACTCTGTGTCTTTTCATTCGAGGAGTTAACACATACATTCAAGACTGTTACTGATAGGTATGCGCTTCCTACTGCTGTTCTCCTGCGTGTTTTCTGGTTGTTTTGTAGTTTGTTTCCTTTCTTCCTCTCTCTTGTTTACCATTGCGATTTGATAGTTTTCTGTAGATCTCTATCATTTGCATATGTTCAAGCAGAATCTTTAAAAGTCATTCCATATTTGCTGCCGCTCTCTCATCCTTTTTCCTTTGGCGTGAAGATGGTGTGTTCCAAAAGGAGATTTGGAGGCTGTTTATCACTCAGAATAGCCTAGCGAAACATAAATGTAATGCTACAATAATGCTACAAATAAAAGCAAAAATGCATACATACATACATACATACACGCAAACACCATAAGCGATGACATTTAGATGGGAATGACCTTTTAAGTCAGGAAGTTGATAGAAGAAATTTATTTAGCTTTGGAAGTCCTAGACACAGCAAGTTCAGGAACCCCAGGGGTGTACACGCATTTATTACACTTGATCTTAGCCAAAAGGCCGAGAAGCGATGTACACACATTTATTGGCAAATAAGCACTAGCAGGAGGAAGACGAGCTGAAGACAGTGGAATCTTATCACTGATACAGAGTTCTTTAATTAAAATCAGAACTCTAAATAAGGTTCCTGTTAAGGGGATCTGTCATGGGGCTGATAAGAGTCTAATAAAAATAACTCAGCGTGAAATTGCCAGTTTCCGAGAGGAAACAATAAATGGGAATTTGTGAGTCTGCATAGTCTTCCAAGCGTCCTAACTAAAACTTGTAGGACCCGATTCCTGGGAAGACAACATTTATATGAGAAATAATAAAATCCTGTGGGACACTGAAAGTATCTTGGAGATTTGATCCAGGGCTTACTGAACCAGGTGATGGCATAACTAGCTGTGATTGATACCCAGCAGCCCTAACGTCTGGAATCAGTGGTTTCCTTTGTTATTTTTTTAATTAATTTAATAGTTTTGTAGGTTCTCTGAAATGTGATGAAATGCAGGGGTATAATGTGCATTCCAGTTTTCATATCAAGGATGTATATGAAGATCCCGTCGTATTTGCTCTGACTTCCTTGTATAAAATTGCAGATGAGGTGAACTTCCTGGCCTTCTAACTCCCTGCCTTGCTCATTCCCTTTGCACATGACCCTTACACTCTTTTCTGTCATCCTCAGCAACTCAAATCTAGTGTTTGGTACATATCAGTCCAGCTCGTATTTTCCCAAACCTCATATTTTGCACTTAAACGTTTCTGTGATGAATATAAAATATGTCTGGTTTTATTGTCTAGAAATCTTTAAAAGTGGTGCCCTGTAGCATCTACCTCCTTTTATTTGTTGTCCAAATGGGGTGCCTTTACACCCCATTTTCTATTATGTACCACATTTTGTTTAGGCATTTCTTATTACTAAGACTCGAATTTTATCCATGCGTTTGTTTCTCAAATCTTCAGTGAGCACTTACTATATCCTAGGTATTGTGCAGAGTACTTAAGAGATAGTGTGAACAAATCAACCAAAATATTTGCCACGCTGGCACTTACATTCTGTTAGAGTAACAAAATAAATAACCCTAAGTAAGCCAGACATAAAGTATGTTAGAAGGCAAAAAGAAATACGGGCAAAGAGGAAGGAGAATTAGAGGTAGAGGGGAACAGGTTGCTATTGCTATTTCAAACAATGTGGTCTAGACAAGCCGCGATGAGGAGGTAATACTTGGTCAAACGTGAGGTGAGGAAGTTCTGCCCGAGAAGAGAGCCACGTCAAACCCTGTGAACACACTGGTGACCTTAGGGAGCGCAGAACAGGAGCAAAGCAGGAGATGCCAGAGGGGACCTGAGTCACAGAGATGGCGGTGTTGCGTGCGGCAGGTGATCACGTCAGGTTTCATCGACTGTGACCAGACTTGGCCTTTTACTCCAGGGGGGAAAAAAAGATAAGGGTTTTGAACGAAGAGGTGATACAATCTGTGGCACCTTAGTGGCTCTGTTATTTGTAGCCTGTAGGGGGCAGCGGGACAAGCAAGACCACTGAAATTCTTCCAGGGCGTGGAGGAAGTGATGGGATCTAGGCCACAGGTGTGGCGGAAGTGGCGAAGAGTGGTGTTGAATGTATGTTGTTACCGGAGGCAGGAAGACTTTCCAGCAGATTGGATATGGAAACTGACCAAGACAGAAGCACAGAAAGCCTCCAAGTTTTCCCCTAAACTACTGCAGGGGTAGAGTTTCCACCCACAGCAGTGGGAGAGCTATAGTTTCCTTTAGTCAGGAAGGGTTTTTGAGAAGATTCCGAAAGACTAAATATAAAGAGAAACCTTTAGAAATCAAACTGCATTAAAAATAAGACTGTATCCTTAGTAGACCTCGGCCTAGAGTTTCTGGACTTCCGCTGCAGATAGGTTGAGCTCAAGTTGTCCAGTAGATGTCCAGACTCCTGCTGACTCCACACTCCGATCCGTGAGTCTGGGGCTCATCTGAAAAGTGTGGCTGGAGCACGAATTCTGCAGTCTTCCATGTCGTGGGTTGTACTTAAAGCAGTGAGTTGAGACAAATTGCACAGGGCCAAGTATAGAACAGAACAGAAGGAAAGACCCAGGTGCTAACCCCTGAGTGTTTCCAGTATGATGAAACCAGGCACAAAAGAAAACACAAACAGGAGGAGACTGAAAAGAGAAACTAATGAGCTATGGAGAAAAACTGGTCCCTCAGTGTGTGGCGTTCCGCTTGCAGCAACGCCTCATGGTGGAGGAAGTGGTGCGTTTGCCATGTGATCATACGATACTGACTATGCAGAGGACAGGATGACGCCTCCTTTGCTGTGAGCACCGGTGGTCATGACTGCACAGTGTTAGTGCTGTGGGGACCTTCCCACAGTGCTCCTGTGGGAGCACTGGAGCGAGAGGGTGTGAGGGGGTCTCAAGCCCAGCACAGTGTGCGTCTCGCTTTTGTCCTTGATGAGAAGCCATTCTCCTTCCTAACGGTTCTGAAGAGTCTGGAGTTGGCCTTGATTTGGGGACCACCTATTTCTTGGTACATCCGTTTCTTTTCGTGCTGTTTTCTAATTCTGTACTTCTTTCATCACCTATATGCAGTCTCTTGTCTATTGCATCCTTTGAGTTTTTCAACTATAGACTCAGTTTTTATATTCATATTTTTTTTCAGTTTTCCTATTTTCACAAGCTATACCCATGCATGTAACCAGTGGCCAGGACATTCTGCATTCCCCTCTCAAATCACTGTCCTCTCTTCAGTTAACCTGTTATAAACGTTATATCAACAGGTTTATTATGAACTTGTTGTATTCACTCAATATTATGTTTATAAGACTCATTCAATTACGTACATATAATTGGTCTTTAACCCTCATTGTCATAGTAGCCCATTGTAGTATACCACCATTTATTTAATCTCCTATAGGTGGATAATTCGGATTGTTTAAACTTGGAACTATTACACTGTGTTCCTACACATGTATTTTAGAGACTATGTGTGCACAGATCTGTTGAGTGTATAATTAGACAAGCAATTCTTGGGTCCTGTGAATGCTGAGTAGTAATGGATTCCTCCTTCTAAAGCTAGTGTCCCAGTTTACACTCTCAAGAGGTATCTGCAAGAATGCTTGACCTCCTTGCTTCACATTCTGTGAAGATGTAGTCATATTGAACCCTGCTTTTAATTTGTCCTTAATGCATGTAATTTATATTTTTCTGTTCATTAATGAAGCTGCAGGTTTTTCCGATACTCATGTGTCATTTGGATATCTTATTTTATAGGAATTACTTCTATATGTGGCCAATTTTCATAAGCTTATCTGCTCTTTTCAATCTAGAGGCATCGAATCAATCTGTAGGTCTGTGTATTAATATATTCTGTACAGATATTGCAAATATCTTCTACTCTAGCTTACCATTTTACTCTTTAAGTGGCAAAGTATAAAACATAGCATCTTTGGCTTTAAAACAGGTTTTTTGTGGCTAGCAATTTTAAATCTTGTCAAAAGTCCTTATTGACTAAAAGAAAAAAAAAAACAAAAAAATGCAGTTTACTGGTTGGATTTTTTTCTCCAAATTTCAAAAATACCTCTTATTATTCAAGCAGAACATCACTGTGACTATGAAGAATATCAGCCTTTCGGCACCCAAAATATGTTGCTTCTCTAACCTATTTCAGAAGATCTTTTGTTAGTTCCTATCAAACCCAGCAATTCTGTTGAGTATATTTCTTACCTCCATTGACCTCCTTTGTATTTGATAGAATCTCATTGAACTAAATACCTCTGAATAGTGAGTACATGTAAAAATGGTGAAATCTATATTGCATAAATGGGTTGTATCAAACTCAGCTTCTTGGTGATGATAGAAATTGTATTTATTCAAGATATTATTCTAGAGATCTCTGTATTACTTCTTACAACTGCATGTATATTATAATTATCTCAAAATAGGGAGTTAGGAGTATTTATAAAATTATCTATATTACAGTAATAATAACAACCATCACATTGGCTGCTTACTATGTGTTAATTATTATTCTAAGGACTCTTAAATGGATAGCATTGTTAACCTCACTTTATTAAGTATAAAACTGAGGGACAGAGAGCTTAAGTCTCACATTCATGATCTCTCCGCTAATAAATAGCATAACTCGCTTTCAGACCCAAATAATCTCACTCCAGTGGTAGAACTCTTGACCCCCCTGCTGTGTTCTCTGTGCATCTGTCTTAACATCGCAACTCCTTATCTTGCTCTTTGTCCCATTGTAATTTAGCTTCCGTCTCAGTCGCTCCTTTGTTATTGCTTGTGGCTGGGTCAAGAAGTCAGCTGCCAAATCGAGTGGCCCTTTGCCTTTCTGCAGCCTTTGATAGAGTTAACAGGTTCAACAAATATTTACTGAACACGTACAGCGTGGCAGCCTGTTTAACAAGAGTAACCAAGACCGGCAAAACTAGCCAACAGAAGACTGCTCTTGATACAGTTAGAGGCTTGGAAACCTTTATTTCTTTTCTCCTAGTCTCTGCGGACTTCTTTGTGGATGGTCAGTATGCCAGGTTGTCCACTATGTTTGCTTTTCTGTGGATGAAACAGACCTTATTATTTGTTTGTGACTTCACAATATAAGGAAAATATTATGTTTATGTACTTTAGATGTTTTGCTTTTTTCTTCTTAACTACAAATGTAACCAAATTTTTTTATTTTTTATTTTTTTTTTTTTGAGACAGGGTCTCGCTTTATAGTTCAGGCTGGCCCTGAGCTCACTACGCAGCCCGGGCAAGCCTCGAACTCAGCAATCCTCCTGTCTCTGCCTCCCGGGTGCTGGGATTACAGGCGTGAGCCACCACGCCCGGCGTGTAACCAAGTTTTGAAGTAGTACTTTTCTTATGTAATCATAAACGATGGGTTATGAAAAATTATTTCCCCTTAACCTTTTACCTCCTTTTTCTGTGTAAGGATAATTTGGGCTAATTTGATGTTCTCTATTTCGAAAACATCAGGCACATTTCTGCAGAATATTAAGTTAGTTTTGTACCACATGTCCAAGGAAAAGGCTTGTCGGTGGAAACGCAGTGGTAGCTTCTGCATATCATCGAAGCTAAGCATTTGATCCAGAGAAAAGGAGCCGTCTTGTCTCTTATATGTCCATGGTTATTTGTTTTC
>PVIC010048970.1:0-13322 GCA_004025085.1 Thryonomys swinderianus
GAGAAGTTTATATATTTGCCCTGAATAGCTAGAGGTACAATGGCTACCTCAGACACCCAGAGTAAAGCTATTTCTCTCACACAACTGGTGAAATAGCACTATAATAATTTTAAAACTGTCTCCTTAAAACTACTAATGAGCCTTTTTTATTATAAGCTGAACTTGGAAACAGAAAAATAGTAATTATAACATTGAATAGAATGTAATGTTTTGATATATGTTTACTATGTGTGGTGATTAAACCAGTCTAATTAAAACATTTTTCCTCTCACATCATTTTTGTCATGGAAACATTTAAAATACATTCGTTTAGCTATTTTGAAATACATGCTGCACTCTTATTTCTTATTAGTCACTGTTGGTGGGAATGTAAATTAATATGGCCATTATGAAACACAGTATGTCAATTTCTCAGAAAACTAAAAATGCAACCGCTGTATGACCCAGAAATTTGATACCTGAATCTACTGTGTATCTAAAGAAAGCACAATTAATGTCCCAAACACATCTTCATTCTCATATGTCATCACCCGACTAAATGAATAAAAACACTATGGCCTACATGCACAACAAAAAGCTCCTACTGCCAAAAAATTAAAAGGGGAAATGCTGTAATTTCTGAAAACATGAGTGGGCCCCGGGGAGCATTATGTTAAATTAAATAAGCTGGATACAGAAAGAAAAGATCTCACGATCTCACGATCTCACGATCTCACTTACATGTGGAAACTAGAAACGTTGACCTCCCAGCAGGAGAGAGCAGACCGGTGGTGGCAAGGAGAGCGGGAGAGGAGGGTGGCAGCGGGGGAGGGGCCGTCGATGGTCAAAGGGGGCAGACTTTCAGTTAGGCGGAGGAACACAGTGCAGAGATCATCGCGCGGAACGGTGACTAACACCCAGCAATGCACTGCGTACTTCGCGAGGCTGAACAGTGAGATGGGGAAGGGAGTCAAGGCTCGGTCACTAATGACCTCGTATCCTTTGCTAAAGTGTTTGGATTTCATTCTAAGGATGGTAATGAACCACTGCAAGACTCCACACGTGTTTTATCAGGTTCAGAGTGACATTTCATAAAATTGCTTTGACAAATTGGAGGATTGTAAGTTATTCTCAGGAAAAAGAACTGTGAATATGTTGCTAAAATCTAGCAGTCAGAAAAAAAAAAACTGAAGAAAGAAGTGACACTACGGATAGCTGCACCAGAGATACACAAGAGGCAGAAGCAAAAAGATCTGACATTGATTCAGAATCGTGGTCCAAGGGGGGAGAAGTCAAGCACGCGTTTCATGAGATGGAGATACACACACCTGGGAGGAGACTCAGCGTGTAAACATTTCCATCGATGCTGGGTTTCACGCTCTGCACAGCCACTCAGACTGGGACACTATTTAGGAAGGCACGGGCCTACAGCTCTGCCCTCTCCTGCTGCGATACGTGGAACAAGTCTCTCTTGAGGTATAAAATGATTTAAGCCCATGTGAAATTCATCATCAAACTCCAGGCAGTGGTATACTCTTTCACTAAGCCCATTATCCAAATAACTACATTATATTAGTAATAAATAAAAGCATGCCAGTCAGTCAACTAGAACAGTAAATATTCATTCCAGCTTCTTAAAAAGAAATATTCCTACATTTTCTCTAATGACCTTTTCTCCTGCCTTCATCCAAGCTGGGATTCCTGTTAATAGCTCTAAGTGAGAAAAAATATCTGTAAGCATCTTTTCAGGGAATGATCGTATAATTCTCCAAGCTATATCACATTTCTCGATAAGCTCCATGTTAAAAGTATATGACATATGGAATTTTCTTTAAATAGAAAATCTCTTCAAAGATTATCAACAGTCCATTTGGACCTGGCCATGAAAGCAGAGAAAGGGTAACACAACATTTGAGATTATTGATGGTATTAATTTTTTTTTTTTGAGACAGGGTCTCGCTTTGTAGTTCAGGCTGGCCCTGAGCTCACTATGTAGCCCAGGCAAACCTCGAACTCAGCAATCCTCCTGTCTCTGCCTCCCAAGTGCTGGGATTACAGGTGTGAGCCACTATGCCCAGCAGATAGTATTAAATTTTCCTAGGGAAAATGGATCAAATCCCTAAAATATGAGTATCAGTAGTGTTAGCAACCATTTCCTGATAAAAATATTCCTAAAACTCAAGACATAAATTGAAACATAAAGCTATTAATGGCAAACAAACTGGATGTGTGTGTGTGTGTGTGTGTGTGTATGTGTTAGATTATGTGCCCTTAGAAGGAAAGAAGCATAGAAACAGACAAAACCAATTTGATGTTACATAACTCTTTGCAATCACTTCACAATACATTGAAGCAGAACTTTCTGAAAATATAGATCATTCTGTGCCAGTAGTGCCAGCCATAGAGATCAATAGAAAATCCACATTTTCTGAATTTGACTTTTGGTATATAAAAAAAATGATAAGAACATATATTTTCAGATACTTTTTCTTGGCAAACTCATTCATTGTTGTCCTCTTCAGTGTAGTCACTTTTTACTATTTAAAATTTTTAAGCATTTTATCAACATTAATCTTGGAAATACAAACAATGTGAACAAAGCTATACTTTTTAAAAACATACTCTCTGATTTGCCATTTTTAAATTAATTTTCATTTAGTAATTAATATTATCACTGCTGAAAAGTTATGGCCATTAGCAATCTGAATATACTATAGATTTGGTTAAAGTATACTACAACATATTTAAAAATAATATGCCCTAGAACAAGGGTCAAGAGGTTAATTGAACTCCTAGGAGTAGAAAGGAATTCTGAATGTTTTACTATTCTAAAAGACTGAAAACAAAACTCAGAGTACATAAAGAAAATAAGATGTCCTTTTATTAAATTTAACTGAACATTCCCCAAGAAATCATTGTTCCAAGGAGAGCAATTTGAGATTTCCTCATTGACATTTAAACAATGCCTTTCCACATAACCAGAGTTGAGAAAATAATAGATTATGCCATATGTTCTTATCTGTTTCATAACCCCAAAGCTTTAGAGGATGGGTATGGCTTTATAAATCTCAACAAATTAAATAAATGTTTTGCACTTCCAACTCTGTTACCTTTTAGTAAAAGCTGAATTACTGCCAGGGGAGTCACAAACTTGAGATACCCTGTAAACAAAACAACAGAAGGCTGTCTACGTCGTCACACCAAATTAACACTACAGAAGACAAGCTATGACAGATTATTCACAGTCTAACTAAATAGACGTTACATTTCTACAGTTTATCTGGAGACAGTGTATGTAAAAATAGTTCTAAATTCCCTCTCTTATTTTGATTATTATTGGAAAAATATGACAAAACATCTTCAAATTTCAAAAGAAATTGAATATATTTAACGAGAAGTTAGAAACTCAAATATTTTCCTATTACTGTATTCTAGTTTCTACTTATGACTGCAAACCCAAGTCTTCACTTATCTCCTCTCAGTACTTATCTGATTGTGTGTGTATGTGTGTTTCTGGCCCTCAGCTGAATATCCCAAGATCTTAAAATCTTGTGTCACAAACAAAATCAGTCAAGTTTATAATTCACTTGTTAAATCAATACAGAATTATGAACATAGGGCTTTAAACTTATTAAACTGTTCTACTTTTTCTATAGCCAAGAATTCGGATAAAATAGTACATTAGGTTGACTTTTTAGTAGAGTTGTCAACCTCAAATCACTGCCAATACAGTAATGACCTGCTGTGTTCCTTTTTATTTGAACCCCAAACAGCCACATGATGTGATACACTATTTTGCTACTCACCCTGTCATGTAGGAATGTTTCATCGCCCACACATTTTCCCTATTTTACTGATGATGTGTCTCTCTCCTGCATTCCCACCAGGTGATGTTGGCTGTGCTATTAAGAAGTAGCAAGAGGGGCTGGAGGGTTAGCTCAGTGGTTCCTGCACCTGCCTCGCAAGCGCAAGGTCCTGAGTTCGATCCCCAGTATCCACATATAATGCTGGGCGTGGAGACACGCCCACCAACAATCAACGCCACATACTACAATGCCAGATGTGGTGGCTCACATCTGTCATCCCAGCACTCGGGAGGCAGAGACAGGAGGATTGCTGAGTTCACGGCGGCTTGCCTGGGCACCATAGTGAGCTCAGGGCCAGCCTGAACTACAAAGCGAGACCCTGTCTCAAAAGCAAAAAAAAAAAAAAAGCAGCAAGAGGGTCTCACCTAAGTTGGAACTCCCTGTCTCCAAAATGGTGATCTAAATAAACCTCCTTTTTTGTCTTTGTACAACTTGCTCAGTCTAGGGTATCTGTTACAGTGAAATAAAATAGATCAAGGCATACTCATTCTTTGACTCAAACTGGCTAGCTAAGTTTTCCCTTAGTCAGTTTTTTCTACACGTATTTTAAATATTTTATGGATTTCATGAATTTTTAAGCATGTGAAAGTACTAATATGCACTGAGTTCCATCTTGCTGGACCAGTGAAATCTTTACCTCATGTGGAGACTGAAGGGGATAAAAAACAAACACTGACTCTGACTGATTTTATATTTCCCCAAATTATCTTCTAATGGCATAAACTTTAGTCTGTATTTTTCTAAAAATTGAATCTTGTGTCATATGCTTTTATGGGGCGAAACTGTTGCTAACTGAATGAGGAATGGTTTTCAAGACTTTGAAGGAAATACTAGTAATGAAACACAGATCAGTTTGTGTATCATAATAGCTTGTCTCCGGTATACAGTGTCTCTAAAGAGTAAGCAGTGATCCTAAATTAGCTGAAATATTTTCCAAGCAGATGCAGGAAGAATTTCAGGGAAGGGAATGAACTGTGAGAAAGACTTCTGGAGCCAGAATCCAGGGCTGGAACCTCTTTGTCTTTTTTATTCTTTTATCTGTATTGGTACATTGTATATACACATCATATTATGATCACACACAACACTGGGAATTTGTACCAGTACATGACACAATTTAATTCTCATTTTTTCCCGGTGGTCTTTCCAGCCTGCATGTGTGCTGCTTTTAATCTTTCCTTGTTTAGGAAGATTTATTTCCTAATTCATTCTCACATACTTTGAATAGACATTGTTACACCTCTTGGCTCCCAAAATCTCCAACACCTATTCTCATTGGCAACCTTACCTTATGTTTCAGTGAAAAGTTAAAATAGGGAAAAAAGCACGTACACTTTCCTTTATCATCACACTCTTCAACTGAATCTGTTTCCCTATACGCTGGCCTCTTTCCTGAGACAGGAGACCAGTGGTTTCCTACCAACTGTCACCCCCCTCATTATTGAACTGGACCATTTCTGTATCACTGGTCCTAGGATATTAGTCCTACAAGTAACCTCAGGATTCCCCACTGTCCTCTACATTGCTCCAATATCGTACACATATTCTAGGTACAATATTCTCAAATACACCATCTGACCAAAACTCATTGTCCCACAAACTCCTTGTACTTTATACTCTTCCCATCTCCTTTCTTAAAAATGCATAACAGGTGTTGCTACTTCTTTGCTTCTTATGCACTCTTAAATTTACCTCAAAGAACTCTTCCTCTTCACATATCCAGTCAGACTGTCTTTGCCACTCACTCTGCTGCACTGTAAGGACATATCTGGGCACTTACTCAGCATTCACCCCTGTGGCTAACAGCCATCCTCAATTTAGCATGTTTCATACTAAAATTTTGATTCTGTTACCCACTTCAACTTGCTTATCCAGGTGTTTCATTTTCCATGACCATAGTAGCCTGGTGAGTTTACCTAATTTGCTCTTTAATAACTTATCTCAATAAAACTACAACTTATCTCAATAAAACTAGCAGCGAATGAAGAAAAAAAAACTACCAGCAAATGATCTCAGCTCAGCTATCAAAATATCTTGAATGTAACTAATATCAGCATATCTGTTACTCACCACCACCTTACTCCAAGCCATTATCTCCTTATTGATAAGTGTAACATCTTAAGTGATATGTTTCTGTGTCGACAACAGCAATGTGTCAACTGTGGTGCACCTTTAATAAATTTTACCAGCTCGATCCATGAATAGAGCCACTACACATCCAAGGAAGTTTAAGAAATATTAATGTTTAGGAATTAGAGAAAAAGCACAGAGACAGTACTTTTACCACTCAACATGTCATCTCTGAAAAAACACAGCACGGAAACAGCACTACCACTGAGCAGAATCTTGGGAATGATTAAAAAGTACAAAGAGGAAGACGAAGTAGTTCCACCATTACCATTCAGTGTAAAACATCACCGGAAAATATAGCACAGGAACAGCGCTATCACTGATGGGTGGCAGGAGACCAGAAGAGTCTCTTATTGGGCTGAGGTGAACCTAAGCTTCTTCACCCCCCTATTTATTACTGCGGACAAAGGCAGCACCAAGCCAACAGGCAGACGTGGTCATTGTAACTGGATGTGTAGGGTCAGAGTTTTGGCCAGAAGCCAGGGCCAGGCTCATTATTTTGACAAATTTCTAGCATCCCTGATAATAACAAACTCTGCTTCCATCCTCGCTAATGATCTGGAGGCTGTGTTCTTCAGGCCTCTATTCCTGGGAAGGGCCCAGCTTCTCCCAGGAAGACTGAAGCCGATATGTCTGGTGCCAAGAATTATCTATACCAAAGGCTGTTACCCTAAGACTCCATTCAAGGTCTGTTTTCCTAGCACAGAGGTTTTCTTAGCACAGAGGTGTTCTCATACAAAGCCTGTTCACTCTTTCTTTTTATCTTTCTCCTTCATTTTCTTAACTCTTTCCCCATTCCACAGAGCTCTGAGGATATTTTTCTAATGTCATCATGTTGGCCCTATGCTCCAACAGTTTGACTCCCAAAGAGCTCTCCAGTTTCATTTCCTACTATCATGTACCTTGCTGACTGTAGCTATTTTTATTTCCTCTGAGTTTCCATTCTTGCTCTTTTATCTGCTTCAATCACTTATTATCTAACTCTTCATGAGACATGCTCTTCATTCCATTCATATCTCTGATCAATTTGTTAGCAAGTCCCCAAATATGCTTTTAAAAATAATACCTCCCTTTGCCTCTACGTTGTTTCATTTTCCATCATCTTAATACTAATATCTTAACACTATTTAAAACTTTTAATAGCTCACACATGCTTATAAATACAAGCCTAAAGACATGTTTTATTGTCTGTCACTTTACTACCTCAGAGATAGTAGTTACTCTATAATTACAGTACTTGGCCATTAAAAATTCGGAGAAAATAGCCAGTCTAATACTGCCCAGTTCCAGTGCTGAACACATTTTCTTGAAATCTGTAAGTCTCAATTCCACATCTCCAGGACAGAGAAGTAATTGGCCAAATTTATCCCTCGTTTCATCCATTATGCATCCCATCAGTCCCGTGGAAAAGGTAGAACTACAGGCCGTACTGCGTACACAGCTGGGGAGCATAATTTCAGAAAAAAGGGATTGTGTAGGCCAGAAAATTGAATAACTTGTCTCCACTTTCATTTATTCAACAAATATTTATTGCAAAATGACAGTGTGCCAAGAGCTATGGAGAGCGGGATACAGCAGAGACTTGGCAAACGGGAACTTTTCTCTTATAAATCTTTCATGTAGTGAAGGGAGCTGCAAGTATATACAATGCGAATCTAAGAACTGTGGATAAAAGAACCAGAAAAAAAAAAAAAAAAGAAAAAACTGACTTACTTTGTCATGGCTCACGCAGCCCCTATTCAAAAGTATTTTAATTCTAATAGCAACACTTAGTTCCTGGTACTTACCATTTTGGGATGAAGCCAACAGTGGATTATTTATAGAGTGACCGTGATATAACGTCATAGATATATTGAAGGGGAAGTTTGACCCTGGCTGGGTTAAGTGGGCCGCACCTACATCTCCTAGCCGGCTGTGAGAGCCAGTAAGGAAGACGGAAATTGAGCACACTCTTTCCCGTGCGTAGAGACTTACCCATAGCTGTCGGGGTGACTCCTGCT
The DNA here is from genome assembly GCA_004025085.1 of Thryonomys swinderianus. Lineage (NCBI taxonomy): Eukaryota > Metazoa > Chordata > Mammalia > Rodentia > Thryonomyidae > Thryonomys > Thryonomys swinderianus. The sequence continues at coordinate 7,976 of PVIC010048970.1, forward strand.
CCTCTTGTTGGTAACTCTTTTGCTCGTCCAAGAGCTGACCATATTAGGTGTTCATCCTTGTTCCCCCCAGGGTCCAGGAGAAGACGGTAGGATTCTAGGTCCCCACGAGTGGCACCTGGGTGGGGAAGGCTGGTGGGCTGACTCCCACAGGTGTCACAGGCTGCAGAAGCCACAGGTGATGGCAGCACCCTCTGGGCCCTCAGACTATTGAATTGTACTGCGTGGATCATTGCGCCAGAAATCCCTGGAGGACCCTCCCCCACACACCTGGAGCCAATTTAGAAGATAACGTCACAACAAGATTTCAGCTGTGCTACACTATCCAACCAATCAGAGCCCACCATATTAGATCAGCCAGTCAGAGGTAACCACACTGTTGCCCCACCCTCTCCCTGTTCTCTATGTAAGTGTATGTAACTCAATAGAAGCAGAGGTGTTCTCTGCACTTGATCTTAGCCAAAAGGCCGAGAAGCGATACCTCCACGGAGCCTCTGTGGTAACTCCACGATTCAACCTCCCTGTCCCGGCCTCCAAATGCTGCTCCTCAGTGTTCACTGGACGACAACAATATATGCTTAATAAATTTTGCTGCATGGTATATAGTCATGATTTTTAATTGTTAATATTAATTTTAAAATAACACAGATTTTTGGTATGTTGTATGCATGCAGTTGATTCTCATGTACAACCAGTACTATTTATCATACATGCTCTTTTTTTTTTATGTCTGGCCACTGATTGATCTTCACTTGTTGCTCAGTTTCTCTCAGCCTCACTGTCTTCATGATTAAAATGAACCAGTTGGATTAGATTGCTCAGCAAGCCTGTACATAAACTTTACAGGTTTTATATTCAGTAAGAAAATAAATGGAGATACATGTTGTATTCTGCAAAATGTTCACATGTGGTCTCTGTTCTTATTTTAAAACAAGGGCTCATTGGGCCAGGGATTTAGCTCAGTGGTTCCGGCGTCTCCCTGGCCAGGTCAAGGTCCGGAGTTTGATCCCTAATACCACATATCACAATGCCAAGCGTGGTGGCTCACACCTGTCATCCCAGCACTTGGGAGGCAGAGGCAGGAGGATTGCTGAGTTTCAGATTAGCCTGGGCTACCTAGTGAGCTCAGCGCCAGCCTGAACTACAAAGCAAGACCCTGTCTCAAAAAACTAATTAAATAAATAAAATGAGGACTCATTAGTTTTAATTTTAATTGAAGGATGGGTGATAGTCTGCACCAGTGCCCACCGAAGTGTGCAGAAACTGGGGAGTTGAGTCTGGGGGAGCAAGAGGGACAGTGCAGGGCCAAGTGGATCATCTCATCATGGCCCTGATGGCTCCTCAGTAACAGCCAGGACCATCGGCCATAGAGTCTTGTTCTAGCTCAGTGCTGCTCCAGCACACTAATCTTATCACTTCATTCTTTTTATCCTTAGCAGGATGTAAAGCACCAAAGACTAATTTGGTGGCTTTAAAAGAAAACAAACGTAATGAAACTTTTTTTTTTTTTTGAGACAGGGTCTCACTTTGTAGTTCAATCTGTTCTGAGCTCACTATGTAGCTCAGGCAAGCCCTGAACTCAGCAATCCTCCTGTCTCTGCCTCCCGAGTGCTGGGATTACAGTCATGAGACACCACGCCCAGCACTGTGGTATGTGGTATTGATTGCTGGTGGGTGTGGGTCACCATGCCCAGCATTGTATGTAGTTACCAGGGATCAAACCCAGGACCTTGCTCTTGCAAGGCAGGTGCCAGAACCACTGAGCTAACCCTCCGGCCCATGTAATGAAATTTTTGACCCCATTATAAAAGTCTAAGCAATTAATATCATTTGATTAAAACATGCAATTTTCCATTTCACTAGGTAGCACGCAGATCACAGTGTCATCCAGATACCATTCTGCTTTCACAAACAATAAAATTGCTTGTCATGATAGTTCAGGAAGTATGGGAGGACCTCTCTTTAATCTGCACAGGAAAGGACACTGCGTTATTGTGATTGGTTTTCTGATATTGAAAGATCATGTTACAGCACCTTTATTGGATAAATACCTAGAGAGATATTATAATCTGTAGTGGTTGTGAAGTTTACTACTTTTACCACAAGAACTTGTCCAGAGGCACATGATTATTTCCCTATTTGATGACAGTCTCAATAATATTTTATTTTTTTTGAGACAGGGTCTCGCTTTGTAGTTCAGGCTGGCTCTGACTGAGCTCACTGTGTAGCCCAGGCAAGCCTGGAACTCAGCAATCCTCCTGTCTCTGCCTCCTGAGTGCTGGGATTATAGGCGTGAGCCACCATGCCCGGCACTGTGGTATGTGGTATTTATGGCTGGTGGGTGTGAGTCTCCATGCCCAGCATTGTATGTAGTTTCTGGGGGTCAAATTTAGGACCTTGCACTTGCGAGGCAGGAGCTGGAACCAGTGAGCTAACCCTCTGCCCCTCAATAATAATTTTTTCAAGAACATTCCAGAAAATTTAGACATCATTTGATATATTTAGAACTGAAAATATTTTGTTCCCTTATTTGTGTTTTTAATATCCAAAAATAACAAAAATGAGCAGTATTACCTGATATTAAATGGTTAAACACTCTTATGTCCATGATGACTTTAATCAGAAATGATGAAATGTTGCCAGAAATTAATAAAACTGTAAGTAATAAGCCAGGAATTTTTACTTCAGTGATGACAAGCATGCACACATACACTTGATTCAACCCATCTAAGAGTTTGCTTTTGTTCACTTGACTTCCCAACTTTTTCAAAGTCCTGTTCAAAGAGTTACTTAAATTAAATTTTCAAAGACATATAGGCTGAACTCTCAAATCTGTTTGAAAATAGTATCAGCAGTAGTGATAGTTTCATAGCTTTGTTTAGCCAAGAGTTAGCAGGATTATCTGAACCATCTCTTGGAAATGTAATAATGTTCAGTAGTGTTCTCAACAGCAAGGCTTTCTCTTCTTGTAGTCAGACAGTCTGAGATTAGGTGGCTCTTGTAAGTCAACAAACCACAACTGCAAGTGTACAGTTCTTTCAGGGTCAGTCTGGAGCTTGTTTCAAAGACTAACTTATCCATAGATGTAACTAAATCATAACCAATATAGTTACTTTGTGTTGTTTCTCTGTCTTTAAAACTTTTGGGAGGTATCCAAGACATTGCTGAATGGAGTGGCTGTGTGAATGACTAGAAATTTTCCCCAAATTATCTGTGTGAATACTGTAACAAAATAGGGTCCCTAAATATTTCATTAAATTAATAATTATCAAATGTTTCTATAATTTTGGTTTGCATGCTTGTATAAAAATTCAGATATCACCAGGGATAAAGTTTCCCTGATCAGATAATCCTCCACAGACATCCACCCTCATCCAGTTTAAAATTAGTCTTAGGTATAAGACTTGAAAGAAATCTAAAAGTTAGAAGATTGATTTTTCAGATATTGATGTGAGACTTAGGAGGTTAGCTAAGCAGCCCTTAGTGGCATGACTATGAGGCCTTTTAAAGCTTCACTTTGCTCCTGACATATTTGTGTTCTCTATGAATAATTTTCATCCTAAGGTAATTTCTTAAAAGTGTTAAAAACTCAATAGTGATACTGTCATTCAAATAATTTGTAGTAAAATAAAGATAAATAGACACTGAAATAATATGATCCTTCATTTAAAGAGCTTTAGACAAGGACAAGTAGAAGAAAAAAGTCATATTTATTAATATGAGCAAATATAAAATAAAAGTTCAAAGTAAACTTTAAAGTAAAATATAGTTTGCTTTTCATTGCAAACAATAAACACTATCTTTGAATATATGGAAACACTGATAAATTAATATTTGAAGCAATTTCATCCTCAATATAATCATTAAAAATATTTCTGTGTACATGTATAGCCTTCCAGGAATCCTCATAAAATTATGTAATTTTATCAAAACACAGCTGTTCAGTCTGCTTTGTTACATCACAACATTCATAATTATTTGTTCTCATCCATTAAATAAGCTACAACATAATTCTTAATGGTTCCCAACTCTATTTGATGTACTATTATGTATTTGACTAACCCTATATTGGTTTATATTCAAGGAATTCCCTCAAAGTTATTCTTGTTTAAAACCCTATAATAAAAGTTCTATTTGTACTCATCTACAAACATCAATTATTTTAATGGAAGGAATAATTAGAATTATTGGATCAAAAGACGTAGATATTTTTTGTTTTGAGTAAACATAACCAAGCCCAAAAATAACAATTTTGTACAGAATTGGCCAGCACTGGAGGAGCTAGAACTAAAGTTGATCTCAAAACCTCAATAGATGGTTGGAAATTCTACTTGAAGACCACAAAACAATGTATTTGTTCATCTTTTTAAACACAAGTTACAAATCATTTTGTCCTTGTTAGTTTTATTAATGAAATTTTTCTATTTCTAATTATACTTCATCATCTATGAGTTTGAGTTTTTTTCACCTATAATCATCCTTTTTACTCTAATTAGGTCTTTCTTTGCTGGACACAGTACCCAACATTCACAATTTAAAGAAAAAAAAGGTTTAGTTTAATTCACTGGGAAGGGATATGTCAAGAGCCGGCTCCAAGACAGAAACGTGGCAAAGGGCGTGAAAGACCAAAGCTGCTCAGTGCGTGGAGATGAGGGAAGACAGCGGCAGAGCAGGACCAGAAGGAAACAGGCCACTGATCATGTATTGTGTTACGACCTTCTCTCCGTAACAAATCACATACCGCCAGGAGCCTCAGGAACATGCTTTATTGATCTGCTAGGTATTTCTTAATCCAAAGAAGTCAACATGTTGGGATTAATGGTAACGATTTTCAGAGTTTATTTTACTAGTTTTTTCAATATTTGCCATTTTCTATCAGCTTATACCCACTGGTGCTAGAAAAACTCCATCACACAAGTCTCTTCTACAAAAGTCAAATGAGTGAAATAAATAGGTCACAGATATGTAAGTGCCGTATCTTTACTCTGGTATGAGAAACTAGATGTAAATGACTTCTAGAATGTGTGATAGATTTTGTGAAATAGGTCAAAGGGAATGTGGTAGAGGAAAGTAATGAGGGGAAAGAATAAATATGATATAAAAAGAAAAAGAGGGCCGGAGGGTTGGCTCAGTGGTTCCGGCGCCTGCCTCACAAGCTGTAAGGACCTGAGTTCGATCCCCGGTTACCACATATAATGCTGGGCGTGGTGGCTCACGCCTGTCATCCCAGCACTCGGGAGGCAGAGACGGGAGGATTGCTGAGTTCGCGGCGGCTTGCCTGGGCACCATAGTGAGCTCAGGGCCAGCCTGAACTACAAAGCGAGACCCTGTCTCCAAAAAGCAAAAAAAA
>PVIC010048971.1:0-13323 GCA_004025085.1 Thryonomys swinderianus
AAGAAAGAAAGAAAGAAAGAAAGAAAGAAAGAAAGAAAGAAAGAAAGAAAGAAAGAAAGAAAGAAAGAAAGAGAGACAGAGAGAGAAGGAAGGAAGAAGAAAGAAGAAGGAAGCAAGAGAGAGAAAGGATGAGGAAGAAAGACTGCAAAAACAAAATCTTTTTATCAAAACATTTGGATCAAAGACAACTATAAAAAATAACTCCCAGAATAAACTCATAAAAGGTTAATTCAAGACTGTGTTTTCATGCCTCAGTCACATGAAGTCTTATCCATTGTACGAGAGCTCAGACACGTGATCACAAGCACAAGACACGGAGACATGGAAGGAGTATTGTAAAAGGAATAACAAAGTCAATTGGCATCCTGTATTTTCAAGCCCTGAATTTTACATTTTTGAAATGATTTCTTTCTGATATTGAGAGATTCGCGTGAACTTCTAACTAACAGGATGTGAACGTTGTAATATTTCTTTACCCACAAAACAATAGAATTTCTTGTCCACAAAGTGCTGAAACCTAGGCGTGCATAAATAGCGGTATTCTGTTTTCATGCAGTGGATGAATTGTAGTTTGTATAATTAAGTAGAGCGTCAAACTTGATGAGTGTAAATGTGTACTGGGGAGAAAGCAACAGCAAAGAGAATGAGTCCACCTATAACTTTCCTAAGATTTTTTTAAAAGCAGATTCTGTTGACGTTCTCGGATTTCTTTTTGGTATTCCCATTGGCTGTGTACATGACCTGCAGTCTTTTGCTTAGCTACCTCTACATGCTCTAGTTCATTTGTAAACTCAGGGAATGGAGCTAGAGGAACTCTCTGTTTCCTTTGGGTTCTAAAATTCTATGATGTAACAATTTCTACACCCTAGTGAATGAATGTGTGCTCTTTGCCCATAAAATTCCAATGCCAAGTAACACTGAACATTTTTCCTCTAATTAATGCCCTAAATATCTCAAGATATATTGAGAGAGACTTCCACAGTGAAAGGATATAAAATAGGTTTTCAGCAAATGAGAACCCAAGAGAATCTAAGTTATATCACAACTAAGACAGGAGACATTTCGATATTTAATTTTAATGATTTACCTAGTCAGGAGGGGAATACCTGAAATCTTTTACAATCCACTACTTCATAGCAAGAGAGAAGTTTATAAACAGTTGTCAATAAAAATAATCCTACGTTTAATGACTAATAACTTTTTCCATCTCCCCTTAAAGAAAGGGGAATTCACTGAGAATTAATTCAAGTTGCATTCCAAAATGTTTTTCTAAATTATCCCTTTTATTACTGTTACCTTAGTTTAGTAAATGAAGTATTTTGTCACAAAAGCATTTGCAAATAAAAAGGAGGGAGAAATATGAACTAAAAAAAGAATTCCATTAACTGTTTCCAAAATCAAGGAAGACAGCACAAGCCGTCCCAGCCGCAGCTGTGGCTCACGCTCTTCCTAGCTATGATGGACAACTCCGGGACCGAAGCTCACAGGCAAAATCCATGCTGGTATTTTTTGTTTCTAAAGACCAAAAAAAAAAAAAAAAAAAAAAAGAATTAAAAAAAAGGGATATGAAACAACTCCAGTTCTCACTAAGCTGAGTTTGAGAATCCATCTGTTCAGATTTCATGCTTTAAGAAGAAAAAAGAACTCAATCCAGAAACAAACCGCATGCGTTCTAGTATTATTAAGATATTCAGCAGGAAGACATGAGAAAATCCTCAGAATCTTAGTCCACTTGAGCAGCTTTTCATGATGAAGCCACCATCATTTATGTTATCCAGGGCAGGCTGCACTCCTAGGAAGCCTATGAATGAAGTGTTGAGTTAGATTTATATAAAAAGAAGTTGCTTCTTTTATTTGGCAGAGTCTGAGGTGTGAGCCACACAATGGAAAGACGATAGCTAAGAATTCTGATAAATTCCTCCATTTTACCACAGACGCAGAAGATGCACTTTCAATTGAAAAATAGAGACACCGCATTAATTCCTTTCCTTTTACTTCTTAACTGACATTTACAAGGGTGAATAAATGTCCAACCAAAAATTTCACTGCTTGTTTGCTTAGTAGGAAAGAAATTTGAGATAAACACAAAACACTGCTGCCTCATGAAATGCTTCCTAGAGAATAACTAATTGGGTTAAAATACTTTAATTATAGGCTTCATTAAGTATTTTAGTCCAGCTTTGTATTAACTTCTAGAATGTAATAAGTATTGTATTTCTCTAGGATTTATGATGTTTGTAAATAATATGTCTCATAATTTAAAACTGAACCATAGAACTTCACTCCATTGTGGGGAAATGTTTGGGTTCTATTCCTTCTCAGAACTAAAATTTATTTTATTCTTTTTTTTTTTTTTTTTTGAGACAGAGTCTCGCTTTGTAGTCCAGGCTGGCTCTGAGCTCACTATGTAGCCCAGGCAAGCCTGGAACTCAGCAATCCTCCTGTCTCTGCCTCCCGAGTGCTGGGATTACAGGTGTGAGGCACCACGCCCGGCACTGTGGTATGTGGTATTGATTGCTGGTGGGCATGAGTCTCCATGCCCAGCATTGTATGTGGTCACCGGGATCGAACTCAGGACCTTGCGCTTGGGAGGCAGGTGCTGGAACCACTGAGCTAAATCCCCGGCCCAAAATTTATTTTATTCTTATTGATAATGATATACTATTTATAATATCTTCTATTTGAGATATTAGAAGATATAGTAAATTGGAAGATATAGTAAAATTAGAAGGTATAGTAAAACTTCTACACTTTACTAAATAAAGTGAATCAGGATAGTTTTGTAGGAATCTGTATGTACATATTCATTATCTCAACATTCTAATTATCTTAATGATAGATTTTCCTCCACAAATGGAAATGTGGGAAGGAGACTAAAGGCTTCAAAGACTTTCAAGAATTATATAAAAGAAGAATCAGAAAGTACTTCTAATAAACTGAAGCAACCTATGACTGCATCTTAAAAATGTGCTGATAACAATAGATTTTCCAGGGGTCTGCAGTGTATCTCACTGGTGCCATGGCTGCCTGTTAAGTGCAAGGTCCTCAGTTTGGTTCCTGGTACCACCAAAAGAAAACAATAGATCTTCTGTTCTTCATTTAGTCTAGAACAATTATACCATTTTATAATATGGATGAAATCAGAAAATTGCTCTTTTTGCATTCATCAGCACACTTTAATTATACATGTGTATGAGGTATAATGTAATGTTCCAACTCATGTAGCCCATACATACAGGATAATATGAGGCCAACTAACACTTCTATCTTCTTCTTTAAAATTGATTTTATTATAAGCTTATTGTTTGGAAACTTTGAACTTCTTTTTCTAGGTCCCCATTAAAAATATAGTAGCTTATTCTTCTAAAATATCCCCAAGTTCTTAATCTTTATAAAATACTTCATTTTGGAAAAATAATAATAGCACCTAACATTTTATGAGTACCTATATGACTCAAGAAGTGAAGGTATTTTTCAATATTTTCAAGTATGTATTATCAGTGCAATTTTCTTCAAAAATTATATTATTGTTTCATCTGTTAGAAACAAAACATACAGAGAGGCTAAACAGCTTGCTGATATTCATGTAGTTCTAAGTAGTGGAACTGGGATTCGAACTAGGATTATATAAAATTTGATGATTTACTGATGAATAGTTAAAAGTATTTGCAAGAGCTTTACGAAGGGAAAAAATGGGAGTGTTTACAAACACAGTATATTATTTACTCCAAAATTGACTTTTCAATTGGATTTCAATTATACAGAGATTGAGATTAATGGTCTTGATAATTCTGTAATTCAAAATAGAAAACTACCTTCCTGTAGGTTTTCAGTAGGTCTCCTCAACAATAAAAGATCATTGAGAAATTAAAACTGGTATTTGAAAATAGCTACTGTAAGAATTTTCTGTTTGGGGGAAAGCTCAATAAAATGCTGCTCATTAAATATTTACTTTTTCTCTATGGCAATTTAATATATAATGGATGTAAGCAGCGAAAAGTTACGTATTTATGTTATGCATTATAATCTTTAAAATAGAACATAGATTTAAAAGAGCAAAAATAAATAATTCAAGAAACAAAACAAATAGGAGAAACTAAGTTTACCTATTGCAACAGATATTATCTATAGCAATGGTTTAAGGAAAGCATTTATTGACCTTCAATTTGGAAAAATCGCAATATTGCCTTTTCTTGATGGCATTGTATGTGGTTTCAAAAAGCTTAGTAATAAAAATAGATCATACTTGAGGTTTTTTTTTTTACAATTTAGGATGGATTTTGCATCCATTATCTCATTTGGGGATATGCAATAATGACTATGTTCTCATATTATCGGATAAATAGGTAATCAGATGGAGGTTTTGATGAAGGCCTTACAGAAATTGTTGCTTAGTAGGACTTCTGCAATAGTCGGTGGTGTGATCCCTTTCTAGTGGGAGAGGAGTCTGTGACAGAATTTGTTTGCATTATAGGTTAACAGGGTAGCAGCACGCGGAAGGAGAGAAGGAAGATTAGAAAACCATTTAGGAGACAATTGAAGAGGATGACAGCTCTTCAACATTGATATCCATAACTGTACATTTACATGAGAATCACAAAAATGTTGTTAAACATTCAAGTTGCTGCTTGTAAACAAAGAAAGAAATCATAGAGTGAAGAATATTTCCTTCAGTGGGCACGATTTGATCTTGAACATGGGAGAATATGACCAAGGAGAATGGAAGCTAGAGAAAGGAGCAGCAAGAACTAAGCGTCACTGGAGAACAAGAGGTAAATGTGACCAAGAGGAGAAAAAAAAGGATCATCGGAGTGGGCAGAAGAACGCAGAATGTGCAGAATGTTTTCAGAAAACAGGTCTATGTCAGAGGCTTGTCAGTTATCTATATTAAGCAAAGGATGGTATGATCCATTCTCTTTCTTCTTTCTCCCTTCTCTGTTGGACTATTGTGCTCCTGCTTAGATAAAAGGATGAGAAGCTCCAGCGAAGACTGAAGCTTGAATATTTTTCCAGGCCTAAAATTATGCAGTGCTTATAAATATTAATCATTTTACATGTATGATGACTTCTACTTGAATAACAGGGTTTTTTATTTGCTTATGAAAGAAAGCTCCATGTAGCTGTTGTCACCCTTTGGATGTTGTGGCCGTTCTAACTGACGGTCTCCTCTTACCTCAATGTTTATATCTCCTCAGTACTTAGCCAGGAAACATTCAATGTCCTGGTGGTGATGTTCAGAAGTGGCCCCTCTGCTATCATGAACGGGACTTGTGTCTCCTAAAAGAGGCCTGAGATAGCCTTCAGCCCCTCTAGGATGTCAGGACCCCTTGCAAAGGCTCTACCTGTGACACAGAAAACAGATCTATCACCAGACATTTAATGTGCTTGTGCCTTGAGCTTCAACTTCACAACCGATAGAACTGTCAGAAAGAAATGCTTGCTGTTTATGCACTCTGTTTAAGACAGTAGATCTGACAAAATTATTACAATAAAAATTTCTTTTTACCATTCATGCTATGGTCTAAGTGTTTCTGTTCCTGCTTTTAGATTCATAGGTTCAGACCTAACCCCCGAAGGCATGGTGTTAAGAAACGGGGACTTTGGGAGCATGATTAGGTCAGTGGGACAGAGATCTCACCTGTGAGATGCATGCTCTCGTAAGAGATGTACCTATAGATTGCCTGGTCCCTTCTTTGTGAGGACTGAGCTAGAAGACACTGTGAGCTAGAAGCATGACCATCGCAAGACAAAGACTCTGCCAGGGCCTGACCTTGGACTTCCCAGCCTTGAGAAACGCTGAAGGGTCACAAAGCTCCACAGAAGGTACAATAGATGAGGGAAAGTACCCACGTCTGTCTGCAGGCTCATCCATTAACGACATGGCAAGGAGTCTGAATGTCCGTGTCTGAACAAAGATGTCTCCATCTTTTATACAGAAGAATCAGATTATCACTGTGAGCTTTTTTACTTCCTGCTAATAAGCTATATTTTTCTGCAGAAAAGGTTGAGTATTTATCAAATTATCAGATGAAAAATGTAGCCTATATAAATAGCTGTCACCAAAATTCATCTTAAAGGAGGAGTTACATTTTTGGGAAAACATAAGGGTAAGTGTATTATGATAAATGAGGAGACCAGAAGAGCTATATAGGCATGCATGAAATAGTTTTAAATATGTCAAGAGAAGTATTATTTATGGCACTATGAAGAAAAGAAGATCATAAAACAGAATAAAACTAGGGAAATAGCAAATGGGCACTTATTTTGAGATGAATTCCTTCCTGGGAACCTCCTAAAGCCACCATAAAACTTACTAAAATTACCAAATATTCAATGGGCTGATTATTTATGTAATAGACAAAAGAGTTGAGTTGTAAATTCTCTGTGGTGGGTTAAAACAGATACAACTTTCCCATAGCCTGGAACACAGTGCGGACGAAGAAGAAGACGGGACTGTCTTGAAATCAACATTATCTGTGCAGAAGCCTGCGAGTTAGACCGCAAAGGAGAGACCTGAAAAGAGCCGAACAGAGCAAGATCTTCAAGAATGAGAAACTCTGTGTGGGATCCCGATTCTAAATGGTAAATCGCTTCACCCCCCCTGCTAAGCCTCCTCCTAGCTCTAGTACCCTGGAAATAACATCCAAAATCATTAACAAGTGATACAAGAATGTGCTCAGTTTAGCTGCTGCCCACTCACCACACAGCGTCATCACACATCTTTTTCTAGCCATTTAATTTCTGTCATCCAATGGTCCCTGTTTAAATCCTGGCCTGAATATGTCATCGTTTGCTTGACCATAAACGTTACTCTCCTCCCATTTCCACATATCAGCTTAAAGCTGCTTTGCCCAGTTGGCTTGTGTGACCTCCTAGAACAGGCTTAATCTCTTAGGTTTACGCTGTGCCCGACCAGAATTTCTTGTTCTTGATGTTAATCTCATCTTTTCTTCCTCTAAGCCACGAGGGAAAATATCAGGCCTATTGTATTAAATAATCTATCCTCTGTATTTAGTGCTTGGAAGGTAGTAGAAGTGAAATATATTAGTACAGAATGACTGTTTTATGGAAATAATGAACCATTTCAGGTTCTAGGAAAGGGTGGAAGTAAGCTGTACAGGTCCAAGTTACACAGTGGCATCTCCAGTCAAGAGTCACAAGAACATCATGTGTATAAAATGATAAAACCAACATTAATTAAACTAGTTGTAAAGATCACTGATCAAGTAGGTAAAGATGTCATTCCCAGTTATTAACCTCGCGATCACCCAAAGAAGATGCAGAGAAATCATTTCTGACCTTCCATTCTCTGCTCATTGTGTTCTAGATTAGTTGGTCCATTGCTCCAGAAAATTTTCTCATCAGGAAAAGTATAAAAGACTCTTTGCTGTGCAGTTTGCACCCTGCAGTACCTGGGATCAAGTCATACCCTGAATCCAATCTGGCTGTGCTCTGAGTAAACCCTTGAGTTGTTTCCATTATGTGTGTAGAGCAGCAAGTCAAAAGTCTCACCACAACTTACAAAACACCACCTGACCAATTAGACTTGATTGCTGCTCGGCTCCCCAAATTCCTCATCTGTATTCACTTAACAAATATTTGCATGCACTACGTGCCAGTTGTTCTTCTAGTTGTCAGGAATACAGCGTGTCTGCCCTGCTTCCTCTGATGGTCACATGAAGGTAACTCACGTCTTCATGCCACCTTCCTCCACCATCTTCTCTCTGGATTTCATTGCATTAATACTACTCTTAGAAATCCACCAGTGAATCTCATATTGAAAATTCAAGGGGTAATTTTAACTTTCATCTTCCATGGCCTCCCCAGAACCTTTGGTAAGTTTCCTACTGTGTTTACTTCCTAAACACATATTTGTGTAATCATTTCCACCACTTATGCAAATATCAACACCTCAATTACTGATAACAGTTCATCTTCAGCTCTACCCAACAGGAAGAGAATATCATGAGTGTGACGCAAAATATTTGAGAAACTCTGATATTTAAAATAGTGAACGAAGCAATGAATAGACTGGGTGGCCCCTAGATCATGTTAATTTGCACTATTTTGTGTGTTATCTTTCTGTGGCTGTGACCAAATACCTGAGTGAAACTACTTACAAGAGGAAAGGGCTATCTTGGCCCATGATTTTGATGGTTTTAGTCTGCAGTTGTTTGGGTGCAAATCAGGAACATCATGATCATTGATTGGAGAGTTAAGTATCTCTGTTATTTTATTGTTCTATTGACTGTTTCCTAATTATATTCTAACTTAACCTAGAAAATAAAAGCATTCAGATAGTGATTTTAAAAATTGCAAGAATATGTAAAACAGAAGTGAGACTAAAAGTTGGGAAAATTAACACTAGACTAATATAAAGATCAAAAATTTTTTCTCACCTCCCTCTTGTCATAAAATGTGTTTCTTCAATTTACTTAAATTATTTATAATAAATTCATTAGATGTTCTTGTACCAAGTATGTTGAATCAAGGAAAAGTACTCAGAGATAATAAACCCAGCAGATTTTTATACTACCTGCATCCTTGCCAGACATGGCAATTAGACAGTTGACTGTAATGTTAGATTCTGAGATGTATTTTACTTAGAGATATTCATAAAATATTCTCAGAATCATCTTATTTTTAAATGGCCTATAAGATATTTTAGTAACATTTTCTGTTGCTTTTTTTACTTTGAAATTTTATATCTACAAACAGTATTGGGTAGAAACAAGTGTCAATGCACTAGCTTTGAAAGCTACATGAATATATGTATATTCCAAAAATATTTCAGTTGATATTAAAATATAAAAAATCACAATCAAAGACATAATATACAAATATGTTTTTGTAATAAGGGGCATTTAGCATAGCTTTATATTCCTTCCTATAGCCTATATTTGAAATTTTCTGCATTTTAATAATGTAGTTCTGTTTTTATCAAAAAGTCAACTTACATTATATGACTACACAATAAACCAAATCATTTGGAAGCAAACTATTATACTTATATTCCAAATTGAATCTTTTTATGGAAATTGCTTACATAGTGTGATGACATTATTTTCCTTATGAGTAATAAAAAATATGACTCAGAAAATATGGTGTTTAAGCCAAGGTTCATGAATGGGTTTTACAGAGATCTTTGAGACCCCTCAGATGATATGGAAACATATGTTGATATAAGATTATAAGCATTTTTCTGGGAAGAAAAGCCTTAGCTTTCATCGACTTCTCAGCAATATGATCCCCTAAAATATATGCACCAATAGAATGGAGGAAAGATTTACAAATCCACTGTGAAGTCAGCAGCAAAGCTTATGAGGATTCAAAATCAACTTTTTATGAGGCTGTCACAGTAATGTGGAAATGGGGAAAAACAATAAATTCAAGAGTTTTTTTTCATTTTAATGTAACACCATTTGGTCTTTTATGTGCTCAAAACCTTTTAATGGGTGTGTCTGTAACAATCAGATTTTAACAGAAGTGAGCTTGTTGATTGCTATTTTGTGCCAGTAATTTTGCGTTCACTGATGTGCTTAGTCAGCTGGCCTCAGTTGGTCTAAAATCATCTCTGAAAGTCAGTCAACATGAATAACACTGAAAACGAAGGTGGGCTCTTAAGTGTTACACAGAGACAACTTCGGTTTTTGGCCAAAGAACTTGTTTTTTCTTAAATGTACATTTTTGTGAAATGTGGTTTTCTACAAAGAGACGTGCTCTCCATGTTTGTGTGTGGCAGGTACGCACCGCACGCAGAGGTGAGAGCTCTCTTGCTAATCTGTAGTTCAAAGCACCATCCGTTGCTCAATCTTTACCTTTCACTCAGACCCTGGAAATACAATATTTTATTTTAGAAGTAAAACTTGTTAGAGAAATGGCTTCTTGTTATGGCATGGAAGCCTATTAATGCAGAAATTTATCTTCACATATGTCATGTAAGATGCATTACCACCCATTAAACGTAGGTATACGCTAACATTAATGGACCTATTGTTGGGATCTTTTCACCACAAAATCCTCCTAGTTGTGTGCTGAACAGAGGTCTTCCATCTAAATTGTAGACCACTCTACAGGACACACAATTGAGAAATATGCCACTCCACTGCATTAAAGTATGTCGAACGTAAGATATCATCATCCATTTCCAGTACAGCTCTGCAAGTGAGAAAATGTACACAGCAAAGAAGTGATTACTTGTCTTACACATTCAGTTCAAGAAACCAATATTTGCAACCCATGTGGTCTAGCTAAAGAAGCTCCTTTCCAGGGACTTGTAGTCAATACAAAAGATACACTCTTTTTTTTTTTTTTTTTTTTTTTTTGAGACAGGGTCCTGCTTTGTAGTTCAGGCTGGCTCTGAGCTCACTATGTAGCCCAGGCAAGCCTCGAACTCAGCAATCCTCCTGTCTCTGCCTCCTGAGTGCTGGGATTACAGGCGTGAGCCACCATGCCTAGCACTGTGGTATGTGGTATTGACTGCTGGTGGGCATGAGTCTCCACGCCCAGCATTGTATGTGGTTACCAGGGATTGAACTCAGGACCTTGCGCTGTGAGGCAGGCGCCGGAACCACTGAGCCGACCCGAGATACACTCATTTTTATAGAACATTGATGCATCAGTTAAAAAGCTTCAGATAAATCTTTCACATATTGCTTTCCAGATCTTTAAAATAGAAGTAAAGTATCTGCCTTGTAGGGATGGTACAATATTCACAGTTTTGTAAAAAACAAAAACAAGTGAGTCCTACTTAAGTATTATAACACTGTTACTAAGAAGTCAAAGAATTGACCCACTAAAAGGAAACAGTCATGAAATTGGTGCTACCTTTTCAACATCCAGTCATGATGTTTTGGTGCTTTACCTGTGTTCATTGCATGTCACACATGTGCATCTCCCATGTGAACTTTTATGGAAAAGTTTTTAAACTTCTATGCAATAATGTTCATTTAATAAGCAGAAAGCACTATTTAAAAATTTAACAAAAGCATTGGCTGATGAAGAATATCACTATCTTCTACCTTGAAAAACAGGACTGACTTGTGAATGAACTCTACTAGCCCCACCTTTTCTTGCTTAGTTTTCTGTGCCTCACTGGTCCACATAAAAACAAGCAGAAAAAAAATTACTGTCTACATAACACTTCACACTTTTTTTTTTTAAACTCCACCCTGCTCTTGAATTGGGAGCCATGTCACCATCTAAAGTATTTGGGGAAGGGGGAATCAGAGGACACGGTGTCACCTATAACTGTCATCGCTGCTGCTTCAGTGCTGAGGACAAAATAGCATAAAGTTTCTTCACCGGATCACACGTAAGTGAATAGCCAATAATAACTGCAGAGGGTCTTGCAGACTGCAGATCTTCACTCATCTTCGTAATTGTTAGGTAACGTGTGTGTAAATGAGGGTTAGGAAAAGCAGGTTCACACAGTTCTAAGCGTCAGAGCCAGAAATGGAAAGCAGGTGCTCTGACTCAGCTTCAGAGGCCTGGCCTTCACCCTACAGAAGCTTCGAGTCTGACTGGTGATCCTTAGACTATTGCATACCTAGAGGAAAGGAGCAACCAGGCTCAGTCATGCATTTTAAATATTCTATAACTAAAAAGAAAAATTTAGCTTTGTAGAAAGAAAGAGCTAATCGCTCTGCTATACTGGGTTTCATGTAAACATTTTTGTGTGCATCCTAGAAACAACTAAAATATTGTAATTTGATTCAAATTTATTGGAAAGATTTCAAGACCAGCCCATAATACACTGCAGTATATGAGATATCAACTAATAATTATAATAGATTTTACAAGGAAATGGCCCTGTTTCCGCTGTGGTCTTCAGTCTCTTCATGAGAGAACAGGGAGGCATGTTTATTGCAAAGAGAACATATTACATACCGTGACTGCACTAATTTCAATTATCAAACCAAATAAATGCTCAAAAATAATTGGCTGAATATATTATGAAACCTCTAACTTTGGATTCTATGATATTCTTTGATAGCCTACCTTCCTCTCTCTTCTGTCACTTGGCTTGCACACCCATGCACCGAGGCTCGGGGCTTAACGCTCAGCATCTCTCTCCCAGGTATTCCCATCAAGAGAATATGTATTCGTTTGTTTATGGTGTGCTGAATGGAAAAGGTAAACCCAATTATAAAATTAGGTTATTATAAAATTATCGCCTAAGATAAAGATGTTAGAACTGCAGAGAAAAATGGTCCCTGTGGAAAAAGTAGAAGGCAAAAATCCTAAGGTACTAAAAAAGAAATGTTCCCCTCCCAGGAAGATGAAAGAGGAGGCTGTCTACCCCTCTGAGGTTCCAGGCCTTTCTAAAGCCTGCCTCCTCCCCCTTCTTACACCAGGAGAAATTTCTTTGATAGCCGAGTCGTAAAAAGAGTTCTTGCCAATATAGAAAATGGAAGCCCAGGTAACAGGGCGACCCCTGGAGACCCATCTTCTAGGTACCGTGACCAAGGTCCCTCCTGGGTGCCCAGGGGTCCTCGCCTTGCCATGTGGCCCACCCATCCCTGAATCAGAAGCTCTGCTGAGCCAATGGGGAGCTATTCGCGGAGTTCTGAAGAAGTCTATCACATCCTGTTTGAAAGCCCTCTGAAATTTTTTGTTTAAACATTTTCAGCAGGCTTAGCAATATGATATTGTTTTTTCAAAAAGTAATGTTATCCTGTGGAATCTGTATCTGACCCTCTGTCACAATTACTGCAAAGGAAATGATGGTACTTTAGAGTTTCCATCAGATGAACTGAAAGACAGTTTTCAGAGGTTGGAAGGTGGCAGGGAGCAGGGAAGGCCGATCTTTCGATAATCTGCCCAAACATTCACAACGGGAGAGGTGGGAGCGGCAGAGCGGGACTCTGACGGCAGGAGGCGGCGTCCCACAGCTGAGCGCGGACGGTGCTGCTGCTCTCCCTGCAGGCCGGGGGGGCTCCCGCGCCCTCCCGTGGGCCCGCTCTGTTAAAGGCCCCTCTGCTAATCTAGGCTGCCCAGGAAGACACGATCATGTGCTGACATCATTTACGGTAGGTTTTCTTCCTGAAAGGACTTCCGTGATCAAATAATAGGGGAGAAACTGAATTCAATAAAGTTAAACAGGTGTTTGGTTTTATTCGAAGTCGTCCTTTGGTTTGTTTTTACTCAGGGCTCTTCAGGGCCCACGGTACGTGAATAGGACAGGCAAAGCTGTGAGTGAGTGAGTGCTCCTTCCCAAAGTCAGCTAGGAAACTCGCGCCCTTTTCTTTTTCTCTTTCCCTTGCCTCCCTCCCTCCCTCCCTCCCTCCCTCCCTCCCTCCCGCCCTCCTATCTTCCCGCCTT
>PVIC010048972.1:0-13307 GCA_004025085.1 Thryonomys swinderianus
TAGTTCAGGCTGGCCCTGAGCTCACTATGGTGCCCAGGCAAGCCGCCGCGAACTCAGCAATCCTCCTGTCTCTGCCTCCCCAGTGCTGGGATTACAGGCGTGAGCCACCACGTCCGGCATTGTGGTATGCGGTGTTGATTGTTGGTGGGCGTGTCTCCACGCCCAGCATTATATGTGGTTACCAGGGATCGAACTCAGGACCTTGCGCTTGCAAGGCAGGCGCCGGAACCACTGAGCTAACCCTCCGGCCAGAATTAAATTCTTTAAAGCAAATCATGAATTCCAAGTTCTACAAATCTGCAATTGAAAAATTTCCTAATTACATGTAAGTTTTGATACAGTCAAGACTGGAGCACAAGTGATTAAATGTGGTTCACAAAGTCACATCATCACTGCACTGCAAAACCTGAAAGGCCCAGTTTTTTAATCTATTCTAGATATTTATATTCATGGTGGTAGACAGCACTCCTGGTCACAGATTATTCCCCTTTCCTATAATCACACTTACTACATGACTTAAGTTACTCCTCCCATTAGGAAGTAGAATCCATCTGTCGGCTCAGTGAATCCACAACAGCTCCTGACTACCTCCATCCAATGAAATGGCAGCAAACCTGGTGCAAACAGACAGTTAACATGTGTCTTGCTTTGGGGTTTGGTCATCTGCAAGTATTGGGCCTCCAAAATCATATGTGAATAGTACCTGAGAACCTACACAGAGGAGGTAGCCGTCCTCGAAGCTGGGACCACGATGGACCGGCCACTCCCACCCAACTCACCAGATTATCAAAGATCTGTACATGAACCCAGCTAAGACCAGCTGACCAACTTGCTGATTCCAGTTTAAACTGTCACCCTGTGGAATAATAGGCTAAATAGATAGTGGCTGTTTGATCTTTAAAAAACTAAGTTCAGTTGGCTAAGTATTAATTAACTGATATTTATACGTTTTTACTTTTATAGAATATCGACTTTGTCATTGAACAAATGATATGTAAGTGACCATTACTGTGGGAAAAATGGATCATCTCTGTGGGTACCTGTTCAGTGGTAGTTAGTCTACAGGTTGGCCTTTTCTCCTGACTATGTGCTAAGACTAGCTGAAAGGACATTTCACGTGGGATAGCAACGAACATGTAACCTTAACAATCTATATGAAATTTAAAGACTCAATCCAGACAGCATTCTATATATTTATTTCTTAACTGTCCCAGAGAAAATGATTTTAGGATTTCCTTAAGGCCTACATATTAGTGATCATAAGAAATGATTTTAATCTAGCACCTTACTCAGTTAAATATGGCACAAAAATATCTAGCAATCCCAAATCCTACCTTTGCAGAAATATTTAGTGTCCCACAAAAAAGACCATGTAAATAAATAAATGGAGTGTCACAAAAGACACAGCAAACCAAATATCATCAAATAAACCTGAAGATTCTCACACTTTGTTTAACATGCTGTGATTTGTTTGGTTTATACCATAATAGGATAGCAGTGCTGACAGGCTATTTATAAAATCATGTGTGGTTATATGATACACAGCAAACATGATAGGAGATAATCTGTTCAAGAAAAAGTTAAGATATACAATGATTAATAATTTTGTTGGCCTTCATCCCCAGTTCCTAGAAGGGAGCCTCTAACCTAGCAATGAGAAACTTTTTAGGGACCAAAAGCCAAACTGCAACCCAAAACCCACTTATTGCCAAGTCCCAACACTGCAATTAGGTCTGAATACTGAGGGTTTAGGAAAAACACTTCAAATATATTTTGTCTTAAAAGAAAAGCACAGTAACACTGTGTCGTGGGTTTGATACTACTGGAACTTCCCGAGTGAGAGTCTCTTCATTATTTGTGGTGGGTCCCTTGGACCACACGTGAGTTTACGCTAACAGATGACACACTGTGGGCTCCCAGTTAATTTGTGAAGGGGAGTGGACAGGCTGGAAAAATGAACCACAGGATTCAAGGGTTTAAGCTCTGGGTACTATCACAGGATATCAGACTGGGCTCCTGACCTCTCAGATTGGGAGAGCTAGAAGAGGGATTTAAGAATGAGTTCAAATTCTGTAGCTAGGGATTCACACAACGATGCCTACACCTTGAGGTTCCTGTACAAACTCTGGACACCCAAGAGGCAAAGAAGCCTGGGGACATGAAGCCTTTTGTGTGAGACTCTCCTAGACTTTATTTGTCTCTTTTATCTGACTGGTCCTGATAGGTGTCTTTTATAATAAAATTATAATCACAAGTGGAGTGCTTTTGAGTTCATTGAATTGTTCCAATGAATCATCAAACTCACAGGGTCAGTGGGAACTTGCCACTAACTTGTCACAAGTTTGAGTGGCCCAGGATCCCAAATTATGGCTCGAGTCTAAGGAGAAGGGAGTCTATGATGGAGGACTGTGCCCTGTACCTGTGGAATCTGACCTAACTCCACATAGAGTCCGAACCGCACAGCACATCACAAAAGCAACTACATACCAAAGACATAAAAAAAGAGAAAGAAAAGAAAGCCAAGAGGCTGCAGATAGCGGTCACCCTTGTACAGCAAAGACAATATAGAAAACTCACTCAACAATTGCCAACAATATGAAAGACATTGTGCTACGCACTAATATTGTGGTAAATAAAGAAAACATGGCGCCCACTCATGAAATTACGTTCTAGAAGGGAAGAGGAATATTAAAAGTTTTTTTTTTTTTTTGAGGCAAGGTCTCACTTTGTAGTTCAAGTTAGCCCTGAGACCACTATGTAGACCACGCAAGCCTCAAATTCAGCAATCCTCCTGCCTCTGCCTCCTGAGTGCTGGGATTACAGGCATGAGCCACCAAGCCCGACATTTGTGGTATGTGGTACTGATTGCCAGTGGGCGTGGCCACCACGACCAGTATTGTTGTATGAGGTAACTGGGGATGAAACCAGGGACCTTGTGCTTGCCAGGCAGGCGCCAGAACCACTAAGCTAAATCTCCAGCCCAATATTAAAAGTTTTGACATTACTTATATTTTAGCTGAACAAGTGTTCATAACATCTATACTGTAGATTAGTAATAAGCTAAGTGTTAGCCCTAAGACCTGTTCATCTTCATCTCTATTTGTAAATGTATTAAATTTAATATTATACACATTACAAAAATACAGAATAGGAAAAACAGAATAATATACATTTTAAAGGGGTTTCATCATTAATCAGATTAAATCCTTATTTTTACCCCCGCTAGCATATTCTTAGTAAGTACCTGATATTTAAACATTTATCAAAAGGAAACAAAGCTTATGTATATAGGAGACAGAGTGTTGCTGGGAGCGCAAGGGAATGGGAAAAAATGAGCATCGAAATTTGTCATGTAGGGGCTGGGGATTTTAGCTTAGTAGTTCCAGCGTCTGCCTGGCAAGCACAAGATCCTGAGTTCGATCCCTAGTACTACATACCACAATGCTGGGTGTGGTGGCTCATGCCTGTAATCCCAGCACTTGGGAGGCAGAGGCAGCAGGATTACTGTGATTCTGAGTCTAGCCTGGGCCAGCTTGAACTTTGTTACAAAATAAGACCCTGTCTCAAAAAAAAAAAACAAAGATGTGTCATATATTCAGTGCTGAATGTGATCATAATGTATATATAAAATGTACCAATAAAATCAATTAAAAAATAAACATTTACCATATTCATTTCCCAAACTCAAGCTTACTTTAACACACAATAACAACTCCCACCCAAATTTTAAAGTTATTTGCTTCTTCCAAACTGATAAGGCTATTTCTAATTCATAAAACAAATATACTATATAAATATCCAGTTGTAATATAGTGACAAAAAAGATTTTATATACATAATTTCATCAAATTGCAGAAATCAAATTGTTTCTACTGTTAAATTTTTTTAAAAAATTGGTTAAGTGGGAAAAAATGTTATCATCTGTTCCTCAGACAAAGGACTACTACCTATTATGTAAAGACCTTAAAAAAAAAAAAACAGACTCTCCAAATGTAAAGACCCAATTCAAAAATAAACATTTGAAATGAACAGACCATTTCTCAGATAAAGCACAAGCAACAAAGAAACAGGAAAAAATGTTCAACATTGCTGGTCATTTGTGAGATGCAAATAAAAACTCCACTGAGATTCCATCTCACTCTAGAAAGAATGGCTGCTATCATGAAATCAACCCATAACAAATGTTGTTGGGGCTGTAGGGACAAAGGAACTTTCATCCACTGTTGGTGGGAATGTAGACTGGTGCAATCTCTGTGGAGATCAGTGTGGTGATTCCTCAAAAAACTAGGATTAGAGGTCTCATTATAACCAGCTATTTCCCTGCTGGGTATATTCATGAAAAGATTAAAAACATCATACCACTGTGATATATGTGTAGCCATGTTTATAGCTGCACAATTTGTAATAGCTAAATCTTGGAAGCAGCCTAAATACCCATCTATTGATGGGTGGATAAATAAGATGTGGCTTGGGCCAGCAATTCAGCTCAGTAGTTCTGGCCTCTGCCTTGAAAGTGTAAGGTCTGGAGTTCAATCCCCGGTAACCACATACCACAATGCTGGGCGTGGTGACTCACAACCACCAGCAATCAGAACCATACACTACAATGCCAGGCATGGTGGTTCATGCCTGTAATCCCAGCACTCAGGAGACAGAGGCAGGAGGATTGCTGAGTTCGAGGCTTGCCTGGTCTACATAGTGAGCTCAGGGTCAGCCTGAACTACAAAGTGAGACACTGTCTCCAAAAAAAAAAAAAAAGCCGGGCATGGTGGCTCACGCCTGTAATCCCAACACTTGGCAGGCAGAGACAGGAGGATTGCTGAGTTCAAGGCTTGCCTGGACTACATTGTGAGCTCAGAGCCAGCCTGAACTACAACGCGAGACCCTGTCTCAAAAAAAAAAAAAAAAGATGTGGCTTGTCCATAAAATGAAATACTACACAGCCATAAACTTGGACATTTATAGCTAAATGGGTCCACCTTGAGACCATGTTCATAAGTGAAATAAATAGGATACAGATATGTAAATACCACATCATTTCTCTAATGTGAGAAATTGAAGTTGTAAATCAAGTCCAAAATGAATGATAGGTATTGTAAAATAGGATGAAAATATTCAAAGGGGAAGGGGAACAGGGTGGATCCAGGGGAAAGCAAAGAAAGGAAAGAAAAAATTTGACTGTAAAAAGGAAAAAAATAGAAACAAACCTTATGCATATGAGGGGTGGAAGATTGAAGGAAGGGCAGGGGAACAGGAAAAGATGAGAATCAATATACCTGTCATATAAAGGTACAAATTCCTAATGATGAATGTGATCATAATGCATTCCTAAAATGTAACAATAAGCTCAATAAAGGAAAAAACATAAAATAAAAAATGGGTTGAGTTTCTCCACTTACTACAACCAGTTTTTAAATTTCTAGAAACAATGGGTTCTGAAGTTGTTTTAAATATAAAATTCCCTAAAAAATCTTCTCAGATAGCTGTTAGTTAGACAACACTGTGTCTTACCTGTACCTGTCTAGCTGTACCAGAAACCGCACAATATCATGGTGTGCCTTCAGCACAAGCAGTTCTGTGTAGGGATTCCGAGACTGTTCTTCACCTAATGTCTGTAACGGAGATTTCTTGTAATATGGGGAGGAAAAAAAAAAAAGAAAACAGAGACAGGGATGACATGATACACAACTACATATTTCAGAATATAAGATTTCAAAATCCACAAGACTTGTACCTTCTACTACCAGGTTCCTCTAATGTTAACTGAATAACTGTCAATTTTATACAAAATATCTCTTACCATGAATTAATAAATTTTAGTATTTTCAAGTCAATAAATTTATAACAAGCATGAATTTATTTTATATATATTCAATCTTCATAAACCTGACCTTAAATTAATGGGTCAACCCAATTTAATTAGATTACAATGAATGTTTCTCAATTAAAACTTCCTGGGAATAAAACTGTCGATCAAAGCAAGAGACTAAAATAACCCATTACAAGCATTCGATACACGTGTACCAAATCAAAAAAAGAAATTGAACAGACTCCTGAACTTCAACTCTGAATAACAATACTGGTGAAGACCACCACCATTCACATGGTATGGTATTATGTGGCAGGCCATATGCCAAGACACCTTAGTAAGCACACATGCCACACAACTTAATTCTGGATGATAGGCCCCATAAACCCCATTTGTAAAGTCAAAGTCATTACCATGTTTTGAACCAGGGCTCCCCAAACTTGAGACTACAGACATTTTGCGGGTTCTCGTAAATTTTAGAGTAATGGGCTGCACCCCTGTTGCCTCCACACACTAGAGGCCAACAGGGAACACTCTCCCCACCCACCCATCCCTTCTGGGTTCTATGGGGTGGGAGTGTCTCTAAACAATGCGAAGGGTTCCTGGGGGGCAAAATCCCCTCAACACTGAGACCCGCTGCTTAGATTAGAATACCAAGTTCTCCGGTGTTTTCTTAAAACATACCCTATAGCAGTAATGCTGTATTTATTCATCTTCTTTGTACCAGAAATTTAGATAAGAAAAAGAAAACCCGCAAACAGTATAATCTGCTACCTTACATGACAGCTTGCCAGAAAGAGCAGAACTAGTTCATTAAATGTTATGATTAACTAGATTAATTCCAAATTGTTATATATATATGTATTTATATGTTCGCGGATCCACAATTCTCCCATTACCCAAAGGATTTCAGACTTATCTAAAATACTTTTGAAAAATCACAATAAATCTCAACTTCTCAGTTAAGCTACTTACAATTTAATTTTTTACTTCAGTCAAAAGAGCTGCCTCTGGGCCGGAGGCTTTGCTCAGAGGTTCCAGTGCCTGCCTCGCAAACGCAAGGTCCTGAGTTCGATCCTCGGTAACCACATACAATGCTGGGCGTGGAGACTCATGCCCACCAGCAATCAATACCGCATACCACAGTGCCGGGTGTGGTGGCTCACGCCTGTAATCCCAGCACTCGGGAGGCAGAGACAGGAGGATTGCTGAGTTCTAGGCTTGCCTGGGCTACATAGTGAGGTCAGGGCCAGCCTGAACTACAAAGCAAGACCCTGTCTCAAAAAGGAAAAAAAAAAAAAAAAAAAAAAAGAGCTGCCTCCTATGAGAAACTGAATTCCACACAGATTTTATTCTTGTGTGGCATGTGAAATAAATTCAGACATTTTTAAGTGGCAAAATTATTTTACTCATATTTCATATGCAAATCTCATTACATAAACAGCCTATCAGACTACTGAGGCCCGTGATGTGATTATGAAACCAAAAATAAGTTAATTAGAAAATCATTTTCCTGACTTAATTATTTCGGTTGCTGGATAAGTAACTTTTTGGTTGCTGGATAAGTAACCAAGTATCAGTTCCAACAAACCAAGAGCAGGGTTACGCTCAGCGCCTGCGCCTCCAGGTAAACCGAGGCAGGCTGAAGGGCCCGGACTCCATTCCTGAGAGCTCCACCACCCAGCCAGGGCACTCAGCCTTAGCAGCGACCCTCCCGGAAGCGACGGCGCGGCCCCGCCCCACCACCCGCCTCCCCCGCCCAGTCTTCCGGCAGCGCGCAGCGCGGAACCTAAGCTCACCTCGGCCAGGCCTTGGGGCTCACGGCCTCCCCCGATCAACCATCGCAGCATGCGGACGGCGGCGGCGTTTGGGCCGGCTGCAGTACAGGGGAGACAAGGGTAATGGCTGCCCCAGACCTGCGCACGGGTCAGCGTCTACTCACGTCCCGTCACGGAGCTTAGTTTGGGGAGCTGCGTAGGAGGCTGAAGCTGCGGCCCTGGTCCCGAGGCGCGCGTTTTCGAGCGAGCACGCGCGGGGCGCCGCCCATCAGCGCGGAAGCCTGGAGGTTCGAGCGGCCCCTAGTGGCCATATGCGGCGCAGCCACGGCCGCCCCGCCAGCCTTCTGCGTCAGACATAGTGCACTCCAGGTTCCAAGGTCTTTTGGGACGCCTTCATTTAATAGATGGACCCGGAACATATCCCCCAACCCCCAAGCTCCCTAGTTTTCCAAAAGCGGGCTGGAGGTGAACTGCAGTAGACAGCATCTGTATGAAGCTGGTGGCATGCCTGTACGCCGGAATAAACTAGGGTGCCAAGGCTTTGCGTAAATCTTCACTTGGAAAACTGTAGGTTGATTTACCTGTGATTGGAAGATAGGAGTTAGGAACAGTTTTTTGGGTGATTCTGATGAGCAGCAAGGTTTGAAAGTCACCTATGTATAGTCACACAAATATTTGCTAGGTTCAAATAATGCTCCTCCCAATAAATTCCTATAGGGAACCTGTGCAAATGTCCCATCTAATTCATTAGCTCAACAGTCAGGTATTGGGGATAGATGTACTAGACAAAAAAAAAAACAAAATGCAGAAAATCATTGCTCTCTAGAATAAGGCAGAAAGTGCTATGCACTCTAACAGAGTCACATATGCTACTTTAAGATACACAGCTGTGGAGTGCTGCCTGTATTGGTCTGCCTTTCATCACTATGACCAAAATGTTAGCAGATCAGCGCTAGTGAGAGAGAAATCCTTCAAAGCCACAACCCCAGTGACCCACTTCCTAATGGCACATTCAGCTTTGAACAGCAATGAGTTAATCCTGTCAGGTCAACAATTAGGCTTAATCATCACACTCCCCAGTCCTTGGAGAACAAGAATTTCCTGTGTTTCATCTTGTAGTCAGTTTGAGTGTCTAAGGAGCAGGAGGAAGTTGCCTTCTGTGCACTAGGTCAAAACTACAGTCTTCATGCACCTGAAGACAAACCAAAAGAGAAATTAGCCCCTGAAAATATAAGATTTACCTTTAGCAATTCGAACCACAGAAGCACAGAGATTTCAGTTCTGGAGAGTACCTTCAAGTGAAGAAACAAGTTTAGCCAGATAAGAGAGCCTAAATTCTAGCGTGATTTTTCCATATTCTTCGAAGGTTTACCCAGTATCATAAAACTCAAACCTAAGGACCATCCCGCTGCTCTTTTAAAACACTGGGTCAGGGATGAATACTTTCTCCCTTGGTTCCTCTTACATTTGCAGAAACAATCTGAGGAAACTCTTTTGGAACTCTAGAGTCTTTAAAACTTACAAGTTTCTTAAATGACAGAGAAATTTCTTAAATGGCATAGAAATTGGTCACCACTGTTTGAGCTCTCACTAGCTGAAGATATGTTCAGGAAACTGAAAACTATACTGTGTTCTCCACCCTGCAATTCTTCTCCTTTGAAGAGGCCAGCCAATTAAAGACATGTAAAAGCAACCATATACATGGGAGGATTTAGGAAGTTAACACACTCATCGAGAGAAAGTCACAGATTCAGAACAATCCAAGACCCAAAACTCTCACTGGAACCTAGCCGTGGCACAAGTTCAAGCAATCAAAAACTAGTTGCCTTACTGTAAGATTTAGATGTCCAGATTTCATCTGAGAAAGTGAGAAAGAGAAGGGGGAAAAAAAGAAGGAGAAGAAAAAGAAAAATCACAAGACACACAAGGAAGGAGAAAAGTATGCCCCAATGGGAGAAACAAAAAACAAAAGTAATTACAAGGAACTATCTTGAAGAAACCCTAACAGAGTAACTAAACAAAGATTCTATGTCTTAAAGATGTGCAAAGAACTATGAAAACACATATAAAACAAAAAGAAAGTATGCATAAAGAGACCACAATTATGAAAAGGAAATTCTGGAGCCACAAAACATATAATCACAAATAAAAATTCAAGAGCAGGTTTGAGCAGATAGAAGAAAAAAGTCATGGAAAATAAGGTAATGAAGACAACAATTGGTAAGTCTCAGGAGCTAAAAAAAGATTAAAAAGAATTAATGAAAACTAAGTGTTCTATAGAAAGCCATTAAGTAAATCAACTGAATTTGAGAGTCTCTGAAGGAAAAGAAAGGGAAAAAATAAAATTTGAAAAAACAATGGCTGAAAATTCTCAAGTTGAATGATAGATATAAATCTATAAATCCAAAAAGCTCAATGAACTCCAAATAGTATAAAATGAAAGAAATCCACATTGAGACATATCAGTCTATTGAAAGACAATGACAACACTTGAAGCTTCAAAATGAGAGAAAAGTAACATCACATACAATTTCATCAGAAATCTTGGAGGCCAACCCAGATCACGATCCATCTATATGCTGTCTACAAGAGACTCACTGTAGATCTGAAGACACAAGTAAAGCAAAAGTACAGAGTCAAAATAATTTAAATTAAAAAAACTTACAGAGAAATTATATATTTCTTAAAAGGCTCAATAAAGCAAATAAACATTCATACTCAATAGTAAACCCTCAAAATATGTGAAATTAAAAGTCAGTTTTATAATAGTTGCAGACTTCAATAGGCTGCTTTCAATAATGGATAGAGCAACACAGAAGACAAATGAGGAAGAAAGAATTTGAACAATATACTAAACTAATTATACCTAAGAAATATGTACAGCACACCTACCACACAATAGAGTACACATTCTTCTCAAGCACAGATAGGACATTCTCTTAGATAGACTGTTAGGCTAAAAAACAATTCTAGATAGATTTAAATATAAATGTATCATTCAAAGTACCTTCAACTATAACGGTAAAGATAGAAAACAAAAGTAAAACTGGAAAATAAACAAAAATGTTGAAATATAATAAAACAACCAATTTATCAAAGAAAACAGCACAAGAGAAATTATAAAATAGAGAGGTGAAATGAAATCACAATGTACCAAAATCCTAACCCACCTCTACTGCAGTAAAAGGAGTGCTCAAAGGGAAATTTATAGTATATAAATGTCTACATTTGACATGAAGGTATTAAACTAATAACCTAACTTTATACCCCAAGGAACTGTAAACTAAAGATAACCCAAAGCTAACAGAAGGAAATAAACAACAAAAATTAACAGGAGACATTAGAAAAAAAAAAGAAATGAAATCAAAGGTTGGACCTCTGAAGAGATAAACAAAATTGACAAACTTTAGCTAGACTGATCAGGAAAAACAGAAAGTGTAAATAATTAAAATTTTAAAAAATAGAGTTGGAGACATTACCATTGACCTCATAGAGGTAGAAGTACTGTGATGAAATACAAAAAATTATTTGCGAATTTTAAAACCTACAAAAAATGGAAAAATTTCTTGAGCTACAAAAATTACTTGACTCAACAAGAAATGGAAAATATCAACCAACCTGTAAAAAAGAGTTTGGAACAGTAATTTAAAAACCTTAATGGAGAAAAGTCCTGAATCAGATTATTTTCACAGTAAATCTAAAAAACATTTAAATGTATGACAGGTATTGTAAAAGAGGAAGAAAATGTTCAAAGGAAAGGGGAACTGGGTGGGGCCAGGGGAAAGCAAAGAAGGGGAAGAAAAATTTTCATGATAAAAAGAAAAAAAACAGAAACAAAGCTTATGTATAGAGGGGGTGGAGGGTGTAGGCAGAGCAGGGAAATGGGAAAAAATAAGAATTAAAATACATCATTGCCAGGCATGATGGCTCAAATCTGTAATCCCAGCACTTGGGAGGCAGAAACAGGAGGATTGCTGTGAGTTTGAAGCTAGCCTGGGCTACATAGTGAGCTCAGGGCCAGCCTGAACTACAAAGTGAGATCCTGTCTCAAAAATCTAGATAGATATAGATAGATAGGTAGATAGGTAGGTAGGTAGATAGATAGATAGATAGATAGATAGATAGATAGATAGATAGATAGATAGATATAGATTGATAGATGATAGATGGATAGATCGATCATGTACAGGCACAAATTCTCGATGATGAATGTGATCATAATATTTATCTAAAATGTATACCTATCATAACGTATACCTAAAACTCAACAAAGGAGGAAAAAAGTAAAAAACATTTAAAGAACTGACAAAAAGCCTTCTTAAATGCTTCCAAAAACTTGAAGTGTAAGGAACATCTTCTGAGTCATTATAGAAGGCCAACATTATCCTTATACCAAAGCCAGATAAAACATTACAAGAAAAGAAAACCACAGGCCAGTATGCCTTATGAATAGAATATAAAATACCCTCAAAAAATTAACAAATCAAGGCAAACTACATATTAAAAAGTATTATTCTTTAGCACTTAACAAAATCCATCATTCTTTCCCAACAACAACAATAAAACAAACTCTCTGAAAATTAATGTTAGAGGGAAGATGCCTCAACATTATAAAGGGTATTTATATAAAACCAAGAAATGATATCACACTGAGTGGTGAAAGACTAAAACCTTTTCCTATGATCAGAAACAAGAATATCCTCTTTGCTGTTACATAGTGTTACAACTTCTTGCTTGAGCTACTATACCAAAAGAAATAAGCATCCAAATTGAATAGGAAGAAATAAAACCCTCTATGTACAAATGATACATAGAAAATTCCAAAGTATACACAAGAAACTTACTAGACCTGGATAGATTAGGTAGAACTCTTGAATATATTGGCTCAGGAACAAAACCTCATGGTTTGATGAGGCCATGAAACAGAGCTAAATATCACTAGTTATTGGAGAAATGCAACTCACACCACATGTAATACCACTTCTCACATGCTATGAAGGCACTAAGTTTTAAAAACTTGGAAACAAGTATTGGCAGGTATGTGGGGAAATTGAAGTCTCCATGTATTGTTAGTAGAAATGTAAAATGGGCAGACACTATCAGAAAGATAGTAGTCAGTTCCTCAAAAAGTTAAATACACAACTACCATATGACCCAGCAATTTTACTTCTGTATCTATAATCCAAAGGAAATGAAAACAAATCAGAGACTCAACAAATATTCATGTACCTAGATAAATGAATAAATAAAATGAATAAATAAAATAAAATGTGCAGTCATATAATTGAATAAATATTTAGCCATAAAAAGATGAAATTTATTATATGCTGTAACATGGATAGACTAACTGAAATAAGCTGAACACAGAATAACAAAGATTCCATGATTCCATTTATCTGGAGTGTTTAGAATAGGTAAATTCATAGAACAGAAAGTAAAATAGAAGTTGCCAGGGGTCCAGGGATGTAGCTCAGTGGTTCTACTGTCTGCCTTGCAAGCACAAGGTCCAGAGTTCAATCCCTGATACCACATACCACAATGCCAGACATAGTGCCTCACTCATGTAATCCCAGCACTTGGGAGGCAGAGGCAGGAGGATTGCTATGAGTTTGAGGCTTGCCTGGGCTACATATTGAGCTCAGAGCCAGCCTGAACTACAAAGTGAGACCTTGTTGAAAGGAGGAGGAGGGGGAGGAGGAGGGGGAGGAGGAGGAGGAGGA
>PVIC010048973.1:0-13309 GCA_004025085.1 Thryonomys swinderianus
TGTCTCCACGCCCAGCATTATATGTGGTTACTGGGGATCGAACTCAGGACCTTGCGCTTGTGAGGCAGGCACCGGAACCACTGAGCTAACCCTCTGGTCCCACACAAGTCCTTTTTTAACTTACTATGTACACCTGGGCAGCATGGCCCTCCTGCCTCAGGTTCCCAAAGGCTAGATTAGAAACACAGCCCACCAAGTTAGCTAATTAGCAAAATTCTAATATGATTAAATTAGTCATCTGAGGGCTGGGATTTAGATCAGTGGTTCTGGCATATTCCTTATAAGCACAAGGTTCAAAATTCAATCGGGGGGGGTAGTAATTTGAAAAGCTTTCAAAAA
Source organism: Thryonomys swinderianus (assembly GCA_004025085.1). Classification (NCBI taxonomy): domain Eukaryota; kingdom Metazoa; phylum Chordata; class Mammalia; order Rodentia; family Thryonomyidae; genus Thryonomys; species Thryonomys swinderianus. The sequence goes on from PVIC010048973.1 coordinate 340, forward strand.
GGTCCTGAGTTCGATCCCCGGTAACCACATACCACAGTGCCAGGCATGGTGACTCTCGGCTGTAATCCCAACACTCGGGAGGCAGAGACAGGAGGATCACGGAGTTCCAGGTTTGCCAGGGCCAGCCTGAACTACAAAGCAAGACCTTGTCTCAAAAAAAAAAAAAAAAAAAAAATTAAGAATTGTTGTCAGGTGTGGTGGCTCACGCCTATAATCCCAGCATTTGGGAGGCAGAGGCAGGAGGCTTGCTGTGAATTCAAGGATTGCCTGGGCTACATAGTAAGCTCAGGACCAGCCTGAACTACAAAGCAAGACCCTGTCTCAATCAATCAATAAAAATAAAGCATTCTGGGGGCCTACAGTTGTAGCTAAGTGATGCCACCGCCTGCTCGCCATGTGCAAGGTCCTGAGTTCAACTCCTGGTTCCATGAAATATAAAATAAAGCATTTGTATATGCTCCAGTTCTTTTATTTAAATTTGTTATTAGCACATGCCTGCAATAATGATTACCTTCATCATGGAGACATCTTAATTCTTTTTACTTCCCCTCTCTCTTCTCCCTACAAACCTCCCTGCAGTCTCACTAAATTGCTAAACTGTCCAGGGTGAACTTGAACTTTCAGCCTTAGTTTCCTAGAGTGCTGGGATCACAGGGACACAATTTATTTCAAAAAGCCAGTCCAGCAGGCATTTGAAAGCAACCATTTCAAGAACTACCTTCTAGAGCCAGGATTTAACTCAGTGGTTCCAGCATCTGCCTGACAAGCGCAAGAACCCTAGTTCGATCCTGGTACCATATACAGCAATCCCGGGCATGGTGGCTCACACCTGTGATCGCAGCACTCTGAAAGCAGAGGCAGGAGGATTGTCAAATTCAAGGTTAACCTGGGCTGCATAGTGAGCTCAGGGACAACCTGAACTACAAAGTGAGACCCTATCTCAAAAAAGAAAGATTGGCCTGAACTACAAGCAAAATCCTGTCACCAAAAAATAAATAAATTTAAAAAAACAAAACTACCTTCTAGACTAGTGATAGTAAGTTTAAGTTTCACCTGGGCAACTCAGAGAAACCTTATCTCAAAAAATAAAAAAGGCCGAGGATGTAGCTGAATGCCAAGTCCCTGGACTCAATCCCCCGTACTGAATATACATATACATATTAATGCTGATATGAGTACAATTCAATGGTGCAGCCCCTGCTTGGCATCTGAGTCTCTGGGTTCAATCCCCAGTACGTATGATATAGATATATTAAAATATATACTTTAAATGTCTATTATATATAAATTACAATATACTTATTGCTATAAACACTTATTAAGTTTAATATAATCTCTAATAATCTAGTTTTTATATCATTGCCTTAATAAACTTAGTAAATTTTTAAAGCCATTTTGCCAGGTGTAGGGGATCTGAGCTATTGATCACCGGAGGCAGGCGGATCATAAACTTAAAACCAGCCATAGCAACCCAAGCAAGACCTTTCTCAAAAATCAAAGGACTGAGGGGCCTGAGGGTTGGCTCAGTGTTTCCGGCGCCTGCCTCACAAGCGCAAGGTCCTGAGTTCAATCCCTGGGTAACCACATACAATGCTGGGCGTGGAGACTCACACCCACGAGCAATCAATGCCACATACCACAGTGCAGGGCGTGGTGGCTCACGCCTGCAATCCCAGCACTCGGGAGGCAGAGACAGGAGGATGGCTGAGTTCGAGGCTTGCCTGGGCTATATAGTGAGCTCAGAGCCAGCCTGAACTACAAAGCAAGACCCTGTCTCAAAAAAAAAAAAAAACTAAAGGAGTGAGCAATTTTTTTTTTTTTTTTTTTTTTGAGACAGGGTCTTGCTCTGTAGTTCAGGCTGGCCAGGAGCTCTCTATGTAGCCCAGGCAAGCCTGGAACTCACCAATCCTTCTGCCTCTGCCTCCTAAATGCTGAGATTACAGGAGTGAACCACCACGCCCCTCAGGGATTGAGTAAATTTTTAAAACCATTCGCCAGGTGCAGGGGATCTGAGCTACCAGGGAGGCCAAGGCAGAAGGATCACAAACTTAGGGCCAGCTATAGCAACTTAAGACTGTCTCAAAAAAAATAAAGGACTGAGGATATACCTTAGCAGTAGAGTACCTGCCTAGCATCCACAAAGCCTTTTATCATCTCCCACTTACCTAAAAAAAATTAATTTATTAAAAAAGAAATCTTTAAAAAAAAAAAAAAGAATGTAGGGGCTGGGGATTTAGCTCAAGTGGTACTGCGCCAAACTTGGACGCACAAGGGCCCGAGTTTGATCCCCAGTACCATTAAAAAAAAAAAAGAAATCTTTTGATTATACTTAAGTTTATATTTTCAAAGCCTCTGTAGTTAAGGGACATTTTCTGGTAGAAACATTTCTAATAATTGCTCCAGAAACAATAAGAAACTTACACTTACTCCACAATCCCTATCTCAAAAACGTAATTCTGGTGCCCCATGCCTGTGATTTTAGCACTTAGGAGGCAGAGGCAGAAGGATCTCTACACAAGTTCCAAGACAGCTTGGGCTGCATGATAAATTAAAGCTGAGCCTGAACAGCAAGCCATTTCTTTAAAAAATATAAATCCCAAAACTTTGTTTTTTAACGCTGACAGGGCAATTGAATCATGCCTATGTATCTAATATAAATTCCGTAATTTAGGATCACAGGCAATTTAGATTACTACTCATTTAAATGCAGAACCTGAAGCAACCTCAGTGACAAGAGCTATCGGGCTCAATGTCGCTTTACATGTTACAAACAGAGGCTGCATCTTACACACAATGAGCCCTGGCAGTGTTCTTTATCCTACAGGACCACAAATTATTTCTTTAAGAGCTTTAGTACATAAACCAACTTAATCAGTAAATCCACAAGAAGCTTTTGGTAAGTTACCAACACATTTTTAAGACTATATAAAAAAAACTATTTCCACGTTTTTCCTTTTTTCTGTACATTTTATTTTCCTACTTTGGGTATCCTACAGGAGTGCTTCAAACGAAAATCTTCAGTCCAAAAAAACGAAAGATATCCTAGAAAATGGTATTAGTCATTGCCTCCAAGAATTGGAAGGTCTGAAAGGAAGAGAATCATTTTTCAGTGTTTTTGTGTCTTTTCTATTGAGTATCATACACAGAACCTATTCTAAATAAGCAAACAATCTTTTATTATAAAAAAAATTTTTTGAGATAGGGTCTCACTATGCAATGGAGGCAGACTTTGAACTCTAGCCCAGGCTGGCCTTAAACTCTCCACCATGCTCCTGTCTCAGCCTCCTAAGTGCATGGACTGAGTGAGCCATCACGCCCAGCTTAGCAATTTTAAATTTTTTAAAGAACAGATCACAAATTTACAGACTTCCATTAACATTTCAGTTCATTTCAGCTCTTAAGATCTACGATTTCCTGCACGCTCTCCCCAATCATCTATTAAACAACCTGCTGCAATAAATACCGAAGCTTTCTCGCAGCCCGATCAATTAGTTAGATCTCAGAGCAACCATTTAAATAAAAGAGATGCAGCAATCTTACTCAACACAACCACTCTCACTCATCTCATTGAACTCCAGCTAAAACCACTGCAGCCAGCAAGACAGCTGGTACTTTCCTTCCTGTTTCTTTACGGTACAAGCTTTAATAACAAAAACAGGTTGGCTATGAAGCGCTTGCTCAAGTACTGCAAAAAAGGAAGTCTTCGCATTTGGGAGGAAAAAGTTTTAACTCCGACAGAATCTCCTACCTTTCGTGTCATTCCACGTGCGAATCCTGAATCTTGTGCTAGTGAGATTTCGAGATGCTCCGCGCCTCTCACAACTGCTCTTCTGCTTCAATTCTCCACCCTTGATGCCCTCAACTACCTAGGAGGCAACTAAGCCTCCTCCAACGACTCAAGACTTGTTTCTAAGGCATGTGCAAGTCATTTAAATGATTACAAATTGAACCAAGGAACGAAATAAGGCTGGCGACGAAAAAGACAAAAACTAATAATAAACAGTAAAAAAAAAAAAAATCCAACAAGGCTAAACACCAAATTCAATCCTCTAACTTCCTGCCACTGCCCAGCTCGCCCATCAGAGACAGTAAAGATGCCTTTTGACTGAGAAAACTACTGCTGAGAACCTACTCGAACCCAAAATGGAAATTGCACAAATCATTCGTGTAAAGAGTCCTATTTAAATACCCAGGTGCAACAGAAAAGCCAGCAGCATCCAGCCCGAGGCTGCGCGCGGCTGGCGGGCGCTGGGCGGGGGTCCGCCGACTCTGCCCCGTCCTTCCGGGGAGCAGCAGAGAAGCCAGGCAAAGGCGGAGGGGCCGCGGGGAGCCGCCAAGAGCAGCCCCCGGGGTATGGAAAGCAGGCAGGAGACAAAACTTTAAGAACCCGAGGGCAAAGCGGGCCCCTGCAGTCCCCAAAACTCCTCGGGTGACCCTCCGCGCGGGGACTCTTTCCCCGGACGCCGGAGACCGCTGCCACCCAACCTAGGTTCGCTGCCCGAAGACTGAGGGGAAGAGGCTTGGGCCGGACACCCCGAAACTACCTTAGAGCGTCCCCCACCCGGCGCGCCCGCAGCGCCTCTCCAGAGCCGAAGCAGCCGGCTCGCGGCAGATCCGGCGCCTCGCCCTCTTCCTCCCCCTCGCACTCCACCTCCTCGCCTGCGCCGCCGCCGCCTCCTTTATCTTCACTCACCGCCCGCCGCCATTTTCCTCACAGCTCAGCTTTAAATCGGAAACTCGCTGATCAACCAGCAGCCGCCGGCACCACCGACTCAGCCGCGACCGCGGCCGTCGCTGTGAGGGGGCTGAGGGGACACCGCTAAAGCTGAAGCCCGGGGACCGCTGGGATATGTAGTCCCGCGGCCACGCCCAGCACTACTGGTCCCAGGGGGCCTTGCGCGGCCGGGCGAGGGTTCCACCGCTGCGGCTGGCGCTTCCGCGGCTGATGTCGTGGCCGCTTGGGACCCGCGGGCGGTTCTCACCCTCTCCATCTGGGCCCCGTTGTGAGGTCTAGAGAACTGGAATGTAATCTTCGCCCTGCCCTTAATTTTTTTCATGCTTGGCTTCATCCGGTAATATGTAACATTCGTGGAGTGTTTTGTATGCCAAGCACAGATCCTCCCAACAAGCACCCTTTAGGGACCATGAGCGTCACTGTCGTTTTTAAATGAGAAAACTGAGGCACAAGGGCACAAGCTCTGAAACTGGTGCTTGGATGCTAAGGCACCGAATGAAAGACTTGGGCAGCCGCACATTCAGTCTCGAATATCATCCCTCGGAATATTTACGATCTACAGCTGGGAACAACTTGCTTTACAAGGGAGAGGTTTGTCAGACATCACCTTAACCAAGTGAAGATCGACTTTTGCGCCACTGATAATAGGTCAGATTGTCTTCTGCTTCCAGATATGAAGCAATGGAGAAAGTGTTCTTACCTCCTCCCAAAGAAAAGCAATAGTTAACCCGAATCTAAACCACATGAAGCCAAAAGATGGGACATTATCCAAAACAAAACTAGCCTGGGCTCTTAAAAATATCAAAGCATAGTGCCAGGCGTGGTGGCTCACGCCTGTAATCCCAGCACTCGGGAGGCAGAGGCAGGAGGATTGCTGAGTTCGCGGCGGCTTGCCTGGGCACCATAGTGAGCTCAGGGCCAGCCTGAACTACAAAGCGAGACCCTGTCTCAAAAAAAAAAAAAAAAAAAAAGCATGAAATAGATGAAAACCAAATCCAATAATGAGATGTTTAGACACCGAACGTCTTTTAACGTAAAAAGAATTTGGAGAGGAATTTTTTGTTTTGGTCGGAGGGATTTTTTTAATGGATTGTAAATGTATTCAATAATAATACTGAATCAACCTGGCATGGTGGCACAGGCCTGTAATCTCAGCTCTTGAAACGCTGAGACAGGAGGATCTTTAAAGACCATCCTAGGCTACATAGTGAGTCCAAGGCCAGCCTGAACTGCATAGGGAGATCCTCTCTCAACAAACAACAATAATATTGAATTGGGGCTGGGAATTTAGTTCAGTGGCACCACACCTGTCTTGCAAGCACAAGATCCTGAGTTTGATCCCTGGTACAAAAAAAAAAAAAAAAGGGCTGAATCAATATGAAATGTCTTCAGTGCAAATGAAATAATTTGAACTGAGCATGGTAACTCCTATAATCCTGTAAGCTACTCATGAGCCTCAAGAACAAGAATGGCAAGTTTGAGGCCAGTTTAGGAAATTTAGTGAAATTCAAAAAATAAAGGCTGGGTATGTAGTTCAGTGGTAGAACATTTTCCCGTATGAATGAGGCTATTTAATCTATGTGATAGAAAATAATTTGATACTAACTAGCTCCACTATCACCACCCTTACCTGGACTATTGAGTTGTCTCCACACTCTTCTCTGTCTCTGTCCTTCTCTGGGTCTGTTCAAAAGGACAGAAATGTTCTGGTAAAGAGCAAATCATTATCTCTCCTTAAGGAACCTGTTTCTCATTCTCTTTCTTCTTTTAAACTCATCAACCTTGCCAGCCATGGAGGAGGATTGAGTTCAAAGCCAGCCCGGGCTCCATAGTGAGACCCTATCTTAAAAAAAAAAAAAGCCAGCAAATAAACAAAAGAAAAAAAACATCTCATTAACCACTTCTCTTCATCTCATTATAGTAGCCCAGATCCCTGGGTCTTTATGTCTAACGGGTCTTGCCCACCCTAGCCTCAGACTTCACACTAGCCATTTCCATTGCCTAGAACCACTTTTGCTTTTCAGAAAATCCAAATAGCCCACTCCTCCATCTCCCCATAGTCAGTGTAAAAGTGTTACCTCCTGGGGTCGGAGGGTTAGCTCAGTAGTTCCGGCGCCTGCCTTGCAAGCGCAAGGCCCTTAGTTCGATCCCGGTAACCACACCCACCAACAATCAACACTGCATACCACAATGCCAGACGTGGTGGCTCACGCCTGTCATCCCAGCACTCGGGAGGCTGGGACAGGAGGATTGCTGAGTTCACGGCGGCTTGCCTGGGCACCATAGTGAGCTCAGGGCCAGCCTGAACTACAAAGCGAGACCCTGTCTCAAAAAGAAAAAAAAAAAAAAAAGGGTTACCTCCTCAGTAAACATTCCCTATCTGTTCTATGCTAACTTCTTGACTACTCAGACCCTAGCTTTCCTACCCTTTTTTTTTTTTTTGCAGTACTAGGGACTGAACTCAGGTCCTTATGCTTCCAAGGTGGGAGCAATACCCTTCTTTTTTGCCTCATTCCCCTTCAAATGTAACTTCAATCACTGGAAACTTTTTTTCCTTCTTTCTTTTTCTTTTTTTTTTTTTTCAGTACTGAGGATTGAATTCACAGATTCACAACATGCTAAGCAAGTGCTTTACCACAGATTCCCAGAGCTACATCCCCAGCCCAAGAACTTTCTTCTTTTTTTTTTCCAATTTTTTTTTTTTTTTTTACAGGACCTCACTCCATAGCTCAGGCTGGTTTTTTACTCACGTTGTAGCCCAGGTTGGCCTTGAACTTGCAGTGATCATCCTGCCTCTGCCTCCTGAGGGCTGAGATTACAGGTATGTGTCACTAAACCCAGACAGAACTAAAAGAATAACTTCAAAACTGAGCAGAACAGCACAAGCCATAGTTCCAGCACTCGGGTAGGCTGAGACAGGAGAATCATGTGAGTTCAAGGACAAGCCTAGTGAATTCAAGACTAGCCTGCACAGTGTAGTGAGACCCTGTCCTAAAATAATAATAATAATTGTTTAAATCATACATTTTACTTTCTCATCATAAACTAGACATGGTTTATCTAATCCTTCCAATAACACTAAGAGAAAGCTCTTTTATTATCTCCTTTTTACAGATAAAAAATAGAGGCACTGAACAAATTAGAAACTTGCCCAAGGGTACAAACCCAGGCCTACACATTCATGCTCTTAACTATTACACTATACAACCTCTCTACAGACACATAAACAGCAAAGACTTGTAATCCTCTCATATACCATTCCTAGAAGTAGTTACTTCAGTATATGTTCAAAGGATATCACAATCACTTCCCTGAGCTACCTTCAGCAGACGGTCTTTCCATCTTTATTGCTGTGGACATAGATGGCTGCCATAACTAAAGCATCACACCAACTCAAAATCAAGTTCAAAGGCAGGAAGCAGAGAAATAAATAAGCATCAAGAGATATGTTACATTTTTCTCTTTATTTTTTGGTTGGTTGCTTGGTTGGTTTTAAGACATTGTCTCACTATTTGGTTAAGACTGTCCTTGAACTCACTATGCAGCCCAGGCTGGTAGCAGACTCATGGCAATCCTCCTGCCTCAGCCTCCCAACTGCTGAAATTACAGATGTGTATCACCATGCCCAGCCCCACTTTCTTCAGTTATTAAATACCCCAATTCTTTCTTTCCCCAGTGCTGTTTCATGCACATCTTATTACTATGGAGAATAGAGCTCCCCCCCTTATCCCTACCTGCAAGGCAATCTAGGAATACATTTAAATGCAATTCCAGCCTGGGCTTAAATTTAAATGAATAGATGAATGAATACCTTCTTTATGGTCTAGCCTCAGGACTCTGCTACTCTGCCTGCTATTCTCCCAGTCTGCCACACTTCCTCCTTTTATCTCCTAACAGTATAGCCTAGTAGTTAAGACTGTACGTTTGGGCTGAGGATTTAGCTTAGGGACACCAGGCCTGCCTTGTGAACCCAAGGTCCTGAGTTGGATCCCCTTATGGGTATGGGTGCGCGCGCGCGCGCGCGCGTGTGTGTGTGTGTGTGTGTGTGTGTGTGCACGCACGCGCACACTTCACTGTAGGTTTAGCTGAGTATGGTGGCCCATGCCTGTAATCCAGCACTTAGGAGTCTGAGGCAGGAGGATCTCAATTAATCCAAAGCCAGACTGGGCTACATAGCAAGTTCAAGGACACCCTGAACAGCCTAATGAGATCCTGTCTAGTAAAATAAACAAAAAAGATTGTGGGCTTTAGTGCTTACTGTCTAACTTGTTAATCCTGTTCTGCTACTCACAAACCTGTGGCAATAATGGATCGTTTTTATACTTTTTGTGCCTCCACTTCCTAAAGTGAGAACAACAGAAACAACATTATCTGTATTATAGGGTACAATAAGGATCAAATGCCTGTAATCTCAGCACTTGGAAGGCTGAGGCAGGATCGACATGGGTTTCAGGGCAGCCTGGCCAACACATTCAAAGGCAACTTCAAGTGCACAGGAAGATTGTCTCAACAACAACAACAACAAAGGATAAAATACAACAATATAGGGCTGGAGATTTAGCTCAGTGGTTCCGACGCCTACCTAGCAAGCTCAAGGTTCCTGGCTCAGTCCCTGGTTAACCACATACAATAATACCGGGCATGGTCACTCGCGTCTACCAGCAATCAGGACCACACACCACAGTGCCAGGCATGGTGGTTCACGCCTGTCATCCCAGCGTTCGGGAGGGAGAGGCAGGAGGGTTGCTGAGTTTGAGGCTTGCCTGGGCTATATAGTGAGCTCAGGGCCAGCATGGACTACAAAGTGAGACTGTCTCAAAAAAAAAATAGACAGATAGATGATAGATATAGATAGACAGATAGACAGACAGACAGATGATAGATGGCAAAAACCCTAAGAAAAATTTCAGGCACAAAAGTATACATTCAATAGATGTTAATAACAATTTAACATGGCAGTTTCAAAGGTGAAGTTTGTAAGGTTCATGAGCCAGAGGCAGTGACAATTTCCTCCTTTTCCTCCTATTTTACCTCATTATAGTTATTACAGTCTGAAATTTCCCTCCAGGTAAAAATGCACTGCCTGAGTAGATACCTAAACCCCGTACCTGGCTAAGACTCTATTTGGAAATAACCGAGTCTGTGAGCTGCCACCAGGCAAGCTCCGCCCCGAGCTGTGGTCTAAACCACTTGCTTCTCTCACTAGGAAACACAGCTGAAGGGGCGCGTGGGGCATGTAGACAAGCAGACAGAGGAGTAAATTAAGACTTTGTTGCTTTGTTTAAAAAGGGGGAAACACCTCTGCAAAGAATCATATTTAAGACAAATATTTGCTCAAAAGAGCAGTCTGAGCTTTTTGGCCCAGAGTAACCTTCTGTCTACACACAGGGCAGGTTTTGGCGACCTGCGATTTTCATGCCAGGGCAGCACAGGAGCCAACTGGGATTGGCACTCAAGCTGGCTACGACAGATTTGTCCTGCCCTGTGACCTGCAAATTGCTCCACAGCTGGAAGAATTGGTAGCCCAGCTTCATTTCTGGGTTTTTTTGTTTGTCTTTCTTTCTGAGGCTTAAAAGTTAAATGTATTAGCTCTGGGGGGAAAAAAATCATTTACTATCAAATAAAAACACAAGTGCTGGCAAGGATCTGGAAAAATCAAAACTTTCATCTCTTGATGATCGAGGCTGTGAAATGCTGCACCCTTTTTGGAATACAGTTGGGCCACTCTTCAGTGTTCACCTTAGGATCGCTGTGTTATACAGCAGCTCCAGTCCTAAGAAAAATCTACTCTGAAAGGACTGAAAACACGTCCAGAGCACACATGTGATTCCAGCTTCATGGGAAGCCAAGGCAGGAGAAGGGTTACAAATTAGAGGTTGGCCCAGACAATTAGCAAGGCTTTGTCTCGTCATTTAAAAATATAAAGATAAAAAAATTTTTAAAAACAGCTACTGGAAACCAGGTATGGTGTGCATATCTCTAAACCTAGCACTGAAACTGGGCGTGGTAGCTCACACCTGTCATCCCAGCATTTGGGTGGCAGAGGCAAGAGAATTGTTGCAAGTTTGAGGCCAGCCTGGCCTACATAGTGAGTTCAGGGTCATTTTGAACTACAAAAAGCAAGACTCTGTCTCCAAAAAAAAAAACTAAAAAAAGCTCCAGGGATTTAGCTCAAGTGGTACTGCTCTCAAAAAAAGAAAAGAAAAAAAAAAAAAGAATGCTCTCCTTACTACCTTCATCAGTTTAAGATCCTCAACAACATAGGATTATCACTGCCCTCTGAGTCACTTGATACTCCCTTCAATTATTTTGTTGCTGGTGGTGATGGTTGGTGGTGGTACCAGGGGTCGAACGTGGGCCGTTTTGCTTGCAAGGCAGGTGCTGTACTCCCTCCAATTATTGTGTTGTGTGCACCCAATAAGTAGTGGTTAGCTCAGAGTGTCTTTGACTTTTTTTTGTGTGTTTTTTTTGAGACAGGGTCTCACTTTGTCATTCAGGCTAGCCCTGAGCTAATTAGACTAGGCTTGAACTCATGGCATACTCCTGCCTCTGCCTCCTGAATGCTGGGATTACAGGCGTGAGCCACCATGCCCAGCTAGTGTCTTTGTCTTTGCCCTCTCTGAGACACTGAACTCCCAGCCCTTCGTGTACTATGAAACTACACAATTTTTTATTTTCTTCCCTTCTTCAGCCCTCACCACCCCCCTTTCTAGGCAGTCAGAGGACTGACTGCCCTCCAGTATTTGGCATCCGTATGTGGGAGCATACAGGCTCCAGTCCAGTAGAGGAAAGGATGTGTGATACTCATGGTGTGTAAGGTGGCAAGAGGTCTCTCCAGGATGAGTTCAGAAGGCATAAGTGAAAGGTAAAGCGCTTGATGCCACAGAAAATTTCTATAGCTGGGATAACAGGAAAGAATCAGTCCTCAGAGCAGCAAAATTACATCCAACTCTTGTGTAAACTGCTTAAACGAGCTGGAGCTCAAGTTAGTCCCGGGATCTTAACTGCAATGGTGCATGAGATTCCTAGGGTCCACCCTTGGTTTCCACGGGAAGGAACCTTAAATGTAGAAGATTGGGATAGAATTGGTGTCAGTTTTAGAAGAGGTCATTGCAGGGCCGGAGGGTTGGCTCAGTGGTTCCAGCGCCTGCCTCGCAAGCGCAAGGACCTGAGTTCGATCCCCTGTAACCACATATAATGCTGGGCATGGAGACACGCCCACCAACAATCAACACCGCATACCACAATGCTGGGCGTGGTGGCTCACGCCTGTAATCCCAGCACTCGGGAGGCAGGGACAGGAGGATTGCTGAGTTCGTGGCGGCTTGCCTGGGCACCACAGTGAGCTCAGGGCCAGCCTGAACTACAAAGCGAGAACCTGTCTCCAAAAAGCAAAAAAAAAAAAAAAAAAAAAAAGAGGTCATTGCAAAAGTGAAACAATATCACCTGCAATGTTCTCTTCATGGGAAATAGTAAAATCTATTTTAAGATACTTAATCATTGCACCCTCTAGAGCACCACCACTAGAGCAAATCAGGGAGTATGATGATAGAGAAAAAGTAAGATCTGGTAGAAAAAGGAGCCAAAAATTACAACCTGAAGAAGGATTAATACATGAAAAACCCAGGCATGGTGGTTTATGCCTGTAATCCCAGCACTCAGAGGCAGAGGCAGGAGGACTGCTGAGTTCGAGACTTGCCTGGGCTACATAGTGAGCACAGGGCCAGCCTGAACTTCAAAGTGAGACCCTGTTTAAAAAAAAAAAAAATGAAAAGATTAAAAACTCCAATTTGGGGGGGCCACTTTGAAAAAGATAAATATCCTATTTTTGAGCTCCCCTATAATTGGAGAAGAACTAATAGCTGATGGAGAAATTCCAGAGCCAGCACCTTTAAGCCATATAGGTCAGAAATACTCTGTGCCTTACACATCTAGCTATCAATGAGTGTTTAAAAACAACCAGGCAGGGAGAAATCCTTAGATATGGCTGCTTTCTAGGGATCTATAGACCTGACCTAGCTGATCAAAATCAGCTAATAGGGCCGGAGGGTTAGCTCAGTGGTTCCGGCGCCTGCCTCGCAAGCGTAAGGACCTGAGTTCGATCCCCGGTTACCACATATAATGCTGGGCGTGGTGGCTCACGCCTGTAATCCCAGCACTCGGGAGGCAGAGACAGGAGGATTGCTGAGTTTGCGGCAGCTTGCCTGGGCACCATAGTGAGCTCAGGGCCAGCCT
>PVIC010048974.1:0-13326 GCA_004025085.1 Thryonomys swinderianus
CTTTTATAGAGTGGAATATTTCTATAGGAAACTTGGTGTGGGAATGTGATGAGGGGAAGGAATAAATATGATACAGAAAGAAAATAAAAGAGCATGTATAAAGGGGGGAGGAGGGAGGAGTGGGTAGGGATATGGGTAAAAATGAGAATTAACTTGTGGCATATACTGGTACAAATTTCCCAATGTTATATGTGATTTTTGAGATGTATATAAATTATACCAATAAAGAATTCAATTTAAAAAAAGTAGGCAAACATATCTGATGAAAAAAAAAGCTGATGGCTACAGAAAATAACTGTGTTCAAGACCCAAACAACTATCATGCACTTTTCTGCTCTGGGGCTGGTGTAAACTGGCCATTTTATCACACGAACATGGTGTTAAGTTACTCAACAGCAAAAAAGACGACATATTCCTCCCCAGTCTTAGCTGTTCATATTCCTTAGTTAGATAACAGTGAGTTTTGTGCATGCCCAAATATATATTATGGAAAACAAAATGTATCCAAACTGGGTATTTTATAAGGTCATATTTTCTGAATGCATACATCATTCAAGACCTGCTTTTATGGTTTGTCAACAAGATCATTCCATAAAATACATTCTAATATCTCACAGCTGTGTACAATTTACTCTCTCTATCCATGCAGCACAAATAAAATTTTTATTTGCATCATCTAAAAGAAATACCAGTGTATAAATACATAAGCAAAATTTATAAGAACCAGCATTCTGACTATAGATATTGCTGAGGGGTCTTTGCTCAACCAATTAAAAAGCTGAGAGATGGCTTCATTATCCACGTACATAGATAATAAATACTGCACTCAGCAAATAGTCCAGTTACTCAACTTCTTAAAAAGGTTGCACAATATCCCACAAGTTGCTGGCACTGTCTGCCCTCAAATTCTCCTGGAGATATTTAGAAATAAAACATCTATATGGAAACCATTTGAGCTGAAAAGTTCTCCTTTCCGGTTAAGAGGCTGGAATATGTAGGTGAAAAGGGAAATATTCAGTGGTTAGAATATTTTGCCTTCAATGGGGTGGCTGTGTTTCACTGTATCACCAAGAAGCTTGGAAGAACTGATCCTGAAGATTCAGAATGGGCCTTACATTTGATTCGCATAGCAGCCTCATCAAGTTGGAGGTGCCACTAAGGGCTGCCTACTGTCTGCCAGGTCAAGTTCTAGTTCACTGGTGAGGATACACACTAAGGGTTTCACAAGGAGACCTGGGTTTCAGCTATGCTCTCCTCCTTAGCTTCTCGAGCAAGTTGTAGGAAATACAGAGAGATTTCCTCCAGGGACCTGAGGCCTAAGTGAAAATCTTCAAGGCCTTCTGGTTCTGTGGCTGGAATGCTTACAGCAACCCCCTATCCTCCTGCGGCTGTGTCTAGGTGGTAGGGGAAGCATGATGCCAGTTTTAGGTATCACCCTCTACCTAGTTTAACATGCCCTCGGCCATGTAGGTTTGTGGTTAATTTAACGATTTGTGTTGCAAACTTAATTCGAATGTACCAGAAATAGCTTATAATTCAACTGTTTGGTTTATGTAGAGGGACATTAAGATGTTAATGATTGCCTTATCGATAGTTTTACCTGACGTTGCAGTGAGTGCCATCATGGCTGTGATAACTTGTCACGTGGTATAGTGTTCTGTGGTCTAGGGGGAATGTCTAGATGGATTTCTACTTTTTATTTCATAATTGTCGGTAATTCACAGTGCATTTTACCCAGCTCAAATACCATGTCAGCTCCCTTGTAAGTGCGCTTAACTCGACTTTGTGCCCATGCTCTGCAGCAGCTGCATAACTGGATCAGACCTGTTCTCACATGGGAATCCCAGGGGTTCTGAGCAAGAGAGCCAGATGTTGGCAGCGTTTCAAGAATGATGCCGTTAGCTCCAGTTGAGACTTTCTGGAATGATGTCCCTGGGCATGCGTATTCTAAGGAGTTGCAGGAAAAGGACAACTTCTACCGTCTTGGCTGATATGCTCTTCCCAGGGCTCTGTGAGAGTCGATACTAATTCTCATCTTCAGGTCTCAGCTCATGTGCACCCCCAAAACAACAAAAATTCCTTCCTGGCTTACCTATCAACAATGCCATTCTCGGCCACTCTTGTTTCATGCTATTTTTCTTATTAATTTTTATCTTGAAATAAAGATTTGCAGGAGGGTTGCAAATGTAACACAGTTTCCCACAGTCATCTTCTTTCATAGCACCTGCTAGCCTTGCGTGATGAATATCCTTTAACTGGTTGGGTTCAGAATTATATCAGATTTTTTATTTTTTTAAGAATTCTTAGGATTATGTATGTTTATATACACATACTGAGATATCCTGGAATTAGTACTCTAAACACAATTCATTTATGTTTCACGTATACATCACACACATAGCCTCATCACTTCAGTGTTCCTGTATTTTGAATACAGTCTGTCTTAAGACGTCAGGTGTGAAATTTTCCACTTGTGGTATCATATATGGGGCTCGAAATGTGTCATATTTTAGAACATTTTAGCTTCTCAGTGTTCAGATGAAGGATACTCCACCTGTGCTTGCTTAGTTGTTTAGTTGTCTCTTTCCAAAATATAAAGATGTTAATCATGGCGTGGTGCATTTTTATCTGCATGACCTCTCTGAGATGTCCAGGACTGAAAAGGCCGAGTGTTGTTGCGTGAAGTTGTCTAATAAGAGATGAGGACCCTGTGCTGTGCACAAAAGGCACTGTCTCCAGGTAACATTAGGTAGTGCTGGCCTGAGGCAGACAGAATGAGCCTTTTGAATGGGGCCCCTCGGGTCTGTCGCACCTATAATCATGTCCTTCACAAGGCAGGCAGCTCATAAATACTCGGTGAGTGAATGAGCAAACACACTGGCCAACAAGGAGGCAGATATGTCTAACAAAGCCCCTGCTGTCCCACCTGTGAGCACTCTGACAGCCACGAACTCAAGACATGAGATGAGCCTCACTGAGTGCAGGTGCCCTCTGCAGCCAGGGCACTTGTGATGGCATCCATTGCTTTCTTTCCAGCCAGCACTTCCTGATGTCTACAATGTCACCTTCTGCTGGGGCAAATGAGATACCCACCTCCCACATATAGGGCCATGAAGACATGAATCATATAAGTCCAGAGCACTGCTCTTCCTACCCTCCTCACTCTCTCTATGACCATGATCCTCTCTCTCCCACTTCCCAAATGGCCAAAAGGGACCGAGTTCACCCAGGCACCCCTGGCCCTGTTCATGCCTTTCAGTTCATCCCATTCTTAACTGGTTCTGCCCTCAACAAATAGGAGTCTAGAATG
This sequence comes from Thryonomys swinderianus, assembly GCA_004025085.1. Classification (NCBI taxonomy): domain Eukaryota; kingdom Metazoa; phylum Chordata; class Mammalia; order Rodentia; family Thryonomyidae; genus Thryonomys; species Thryonomys swinderianus. The sequence goes on from PVIC010048974.1 coordinate 3,311, forward strand.
TGACCAGTTTGAGTGTTTTCTGGACAGGCTGGGTGAGGCAGTCAATGATCCAGTAGTAATCCTTTTGTAACCCGACTGTAACTGCAGACTTCCACTTCGAGAATGATAAAATGGTGTGGATTTAAAAGTATTTGGGGAATTATAAAATGTCTAGGATTAAAATTTCAATACCATAAAAAAATTTCAATACCATTTGTGCCTAATAAATGTGAACTCTTTAGTAACTTAAAACTGTGCTATTATGACTCAGGTCTGAAAATTATGAGTCCTGGTTGAAGAAATGGGAATAACATATGATAGAATCTGGTCCATCTTTTACCTTGAGGACTACACTGTGGTCGCAGTGAATAGCAGGAGTGTGACCTCATAGGAGAGCAAGCCCAGGGAAATTACTGTATTTGTTAAGAAAATGATACACTCTCCAGAAGAGAAAAATGTTATCCTTTCCATTCGGATTGTTTGTGGAAATGGAGCTGAATTGAACTATGTCAGTACCATAACTGGTTTGACAGACAGGACTCCAAGAAACAAGAGCATGTAACAGTTTATTGAATGACTTGGTTTTTCTTTCTTACATAAACCAGTCTAGTCAGCCTGAACTGGCAAATTCATTTTGTCTATAGAATCACTTTACTGAAGCGTATAAAATTAGACTTTGTAAGTATAGAGGGGAGATTTTGCATTGTGTTTAACAGATTCACTGGGACTTAAGAAAATGGATTTAGTCTTAATACGGTTAAAGCCTGGAGACTTTTAATAGAGAGCTAATCTTAGGTAAAGCATTAATTTATCATTTTAAAAATCACATTTTGTGCTCTTTTGTTGCTTGCTGAAGGACAGAATCATATACTTTGACTATGATAATAACTCAGTATGTATTACAAGTGTAGGATAAAAAATTAATTTGTTTTCTTTAAAGCACAGAATATTGTTAGACTGACAGAGAATTCATTGGTTTTCACACTTAATGTGATTTAATGGATTATAGTGTTTCCATGTACTTATTCAACTTCCAAGTATTTTCACCATGTCATTTATGTATAATCTTACGGTGTCAAACTGTTTCATACTAGAATGAAAAAATATGGCTTCTTTTCTTTGGATTCAGGAATGAGCTTAGAGGACCATGTAGGAGCTTATGAAGTTGCCAGTGCTGCTTTCCTGAATGGAGACCTCAGGACCCCAGGGGAGAACAGTGGCTCAGAGGTGAGTTTTCTCCCTCCAGTCCCAGCTCGGAGACCACTGAAGTCTTAATGTAGTGTGAAGTACATATTTTACTCAAGTTTTATATTTACCTGTTAGAATGCTAACTTTATTCTCACATAATGAGAGCTTCATTCCTAAGAAGATAAAATGATTGAATTTTGATATGGTAATTCTGAGTGGCCCAGCAGTATTTACATCTATGGAAAGTTATTTTTCAAACAAACGCAAAGAATTACATTATCAAATATATACAACTTCCATGTTCAATGTACTTGAACAATGGGAATTTTTGTATTTTTGTCTCTTTCATCAGTGATACATTTTTTCAGTTGATCGTTGGTAGAAATGTCTTCACACAACTGAAAAAAATTCATAACAAGTTTTAATGCCATCTAAGCTTCATTTACTTTGACATGTTTGAGTTGCATCTTTTGTTGTTATGGTTTGTATCTTGAGGTTCTCCCAAAGCCTTGTGTGGTCTTCTTCAGAGGTGGTTGAATTTGATTCGGTGTGGTGCTAGGATTAAGGGCATATGGTTACTAAACCACAACTGGAGAATGTTTGTTTTGGCATGGCCCTAATCCGGTAGGCTGGGTGGGATAAAAGGATAGAAAGACACTGTTAAGGTCTCTAGTCGCTTTTGCTGCCTTCCACTCCCATGAACCGTTGTAGCTCTGTCATGTGCCACCTGCCTTGGAGCCAGCCAATTATGGACTGAAAGGTCTATGAATTGTGAGCTAAATAAATCTTTCCCCCTTTAACTTCAGGTGTTAGGTATTTTGTCTCAGCAACAAGAGAAAAGTAACTAACATGTTTGTGACACGAAAGAATGCATTAATGGAAATATTGATGAAATCAAATATTTCAGTAAGTTTTATTTGCCAAGTTGATATGGCTTTCCTAAATTTCAGAGCTTGTAAGAACAGTTGCAGAGTGATAAAATCTATAGAAATATGAGCTCTTTGGAGATACCGGGCAGATGGCTTTGTCCTTGTGTTATTGCAACTATTTTTAAATCATTTTTCATGACAGAGAAGAGATTTTTTTTTTTTTTGAAGAACAGTTGAAACTGTCAAAATCCTAGGTAGTTTTCAGGAATGTTTGCAGGAGGCCACCTTTATATGAGTATGACAGGATGATTTGAATCATTAATTTAGTTTTAAAAGAGCTTGCATTTGAAATTGAGTATTGGGAAAGTTGGATGGTTTGACGAAGGAGGCCAAAATGCCAAATTCACACTTCAAAGACTTTCTGTTTCATGGGAAGTATTGTGAATTGGATATACAAAAGATAAGTCAAGCGTGGTGTTATAATGATGTGGCCTAGGAGGAAGGCTCAAGTTATTTAAAAAAATAAGCTAAATCATGAGCAATTATAATAGATGAAGAAAAAGAAGAGTTTGATAAAATTGTATGTCTATTTAAGTATTTGTAGGCACCAATAATATAAAAATATGAAGCACTCTAAAAGTTCTTGAGTAATAGAAACCATGGTGGGAACTTCCCCAGGGAATTGAGTTGCCAGAGTTAGCAAATAAAATCTGATTTCAGATAAGTAATGAATATTATTTTTAGGAGAAATACATGCTATATGACATTTAAGGTATATTATACCAAAAAAAAAAAAAAAGCACCTATGTTCCAGCATTGTTTATAAGAATGTGGATTTGATTGACCTATCTTTTATCTGGTGACCAGAGCAATAAGATTCTAAGGGCCCCAGCATGGGCCAGTCCAAGTTTGCTCTGGTTTCTGGCAGCCAGCTCCAACCCTCCTGCCCATCAGCCATCTGGCACCTGTCAGAAGGCATACATTCGGGAGGAGGGGTCAGCACATCCAAGCTTACTCCTATCTGGTGATCATAGGTCACAAGAACCATCTTTGTAGGAAAGTAAAAAAACCATTATTTTAGAACAGATGTCCCAACTCCTCGAATTAGAATTCTAGAAATAGAACATCCAGCTGGTAGAAACATACCTAGAGTAAACTATACTACCCAAATCCCTTGCTACTGATATTATTTAAAAGAACAGGAAGTTAGGCTAGTTGGGACAGCATTTCATTGCAGTGCCATGGGTCTCATCTCAACATGCAGCTGACTTCACCATGATGACAATAACTACAGTACCTGAGCACCTTTGGTCGATAGCTCCCAAAACCTTGCATAAGAAAGAGTGCATGAGACTGGCCTGCCCTGGGTGTGTATGTCTGGGAGAATTCCCCATGAAGTGATGTGTGCGTGTGTTGTGGGGACAAGGATCTGCTTAACGATGTCATAGCAGTCAGGGCTTTAATTTTCAACCACATCAACACAGCATGTCTTAACTTTGAATCATAGAAAAATTATGTCAATGAATATTTGTTTAGAATAACTATGCCTGTGATATGACAGAATGCAGGCTTTTAGGTGTGCTGTCTTGCTCCCCAGCTTTCTCCTGGTAAACCAGTTTTTCTTTTTGTTTGGTTATTTGGGGTTTTATTTGTTTGTTTCTTTTTGTTTGTTTGTTTTAGTACTAGAGATTGAACCCAAGGCATTTATACTGAGCTACATTCTCAGCCTTTAAAATTTTTTTTCTTCATATTTTAAAAACAGAGTTTTATTAAGTTGCTGGGTTTTCCAGGCTGGACTAGAACTTGTGATCCTCCTGCCTCAGTCTCAGAGCTATGGGATTATGTGCATTCACTACCATGCCTGGCTTATCTAGTCAGTTACCAATGGAATGTCTTTGAAGTGTCTGTGACTGTGCAGACAGCCCCAAAGGCAGCAGACAGGTGGTCTACCCCTCCAGTGAGAAATATAAATACAATATATTCAGATTGTGATTTAAAAAATCACTCCAGGGGCAAACTGTGAGATACATTTACGTAGACTGACCAGGAATGCCCTTCCTAAGAAGATGGTAAGGTATTCACCTTTCAGTGTGTTGTAAAGGGTCAGCCTGAGAAGGGCAGGTGCAAGAAAGGCTTATATATGCAAAGAGCAAGGAAGAGCCACTTGTGTCTGCAACATGGCAGATCAGACAGACAGACAGAGGCTGATACTGAAGCAGCAGAGCCACACTCCTCCTCAGGGATCCTTCCTCACATGGCCTCACCATAGAAAAAGTAGCCTGGAGCAAATACACTTGTACTGAGAAGTAGACAAATTATGATTCTCTTCCTCTGGTAATTAGATATTTTTGTTGTGATTTTATAGAACCTGCCAACCATAACATTAATTTTCATAATTATTCTTCCCTGAAGCGGACATGGGCAGTATTGATAACAGTGAAAGGTATTCCTGTTCATGTAGAAACCCCAAGCTTTCAAATAGCCCAACCATCAGAAGTCAAGTGAGGCAGGCCTGGATAGAGGGCCACCCCTGGGCAGGGGCCAAGAGCCTGGGAGCTGGGATATTACCTTGCATCTTTGTGCCCTCTGTATTTCCTCCAGCTTGTAAGGACCATCTTCCTAAAATGAGGAGCTAACTCATCTGTTTCTAAAGCCTCAGGTGTGAACTCCATGTCCACAGCATGAAGGCAAACTTTCAGCCTAGTGTAATATCGTCTCTCTGTACCAGCCAGGCTCACTCATCACTAACCTTTACTCCACCCACCCCTACCAACCTGATGCCCGGATCTGCACCCTCTCCATGGCATCCCCAAGCCTGCATGGACCTTCCCTCATCCTGTAATGCCGCTGGTGATGTACAGGGGACTGATCATCCGCCCAGCCCTGATGGCCATGCAAAGACTCACACGTGGATCCCAGAATGGACACAAGGAGAGTGAGGAGGAAGCTCGAGTAACTGTGGGAGGAGAGAGAGGCAACTCAAATCCTGCTTGAAGACAGTAACAAGAGTCCATCAGATTGTGGGCATGTACTGAAGAGAGAGTGAATTAGACTTGTTTATAAATGAGCAACTTTGAGGACAAACCCAGGGTTCAGGTCTTGGCTACTGTACTGGGAAGGGCTGCTATCTTGAATAGCATCAAACAGAAAAGACCCCCAGTTTAATTTGGTTTCCATGACACCAATAGCTTTTTTGTATTCATCATTTCTCAGTCTGAATGCATATTAAAATCACCTGGAAACTTTTATAACTAGCACTGTTTGCATCCAGTCTTAGAGAGTCAGTTTAATTGGCATAGGAGAAGACCCAGGTATCTCTCTTTTAAAAAAACAAAACAAAACAAAACAAAAACACCCTCCCCAAGTGATTTTAATGAGCACAGAAATTTTAGAAGCAGTAGGAAAAATCTGTGCTATGTCTAATGCAGGAGTGCTAGTCAGCCTAATTCAGTGGTGCAGACACAGTTGCTATCAGCTGCTTTTCTCCAGTACTGGGGATTTAACTCAGGTCCTTCATGCTGTGTGACAACCATAGCCTTCTTTGATTTTGATATAGGGTCTCATTAAATTGCCCATGCTGGGATAGAACTTGTAATCCTTCTGCCTCTGCCTCTGCCTCTGCCTCTGCCTCTGCCTCTGCCTCTTCGGTGGTGAGATTACAGGTGTGTACTACCAATGTCTACTTTTCTTACTCGGTTCTGTGGTTGAAACATATCTGAATGAAACACTAGTATGGTCCTTCCAAACCAAGAATCAAGCCATCACGGCCCCTGGTAATTTAGCTGGAAGAGTGGAGGGCTAGGGGGAAACCTGACCTTGTACAAACTGGAGGCCTTCTGGCCTTTGGTTTGTGTCCTTTAGTTCATGATCTGCAACACAGTGATAAGCTTATCTGCTTCCCCTACTCTTAGGATTATCGAGAGAATGCGATGAAACAGTGATTTTAAAAATACATTAAAATTAGATGGTTACTGCCCAAAGGTAAGGTGATACTGAGAGTTTAAAATATCCTTAGGGACCAATCCTCAGTTTTGAGTCATGAAAGAATCAGACCTCGAACAAAGGAAGACGTCAAAATGTGATTGATCATGAGATGACTCAGCTGAATGCAGCCCCAGAGCGTGCCAGGAAATTTCCAGTTTCCAGCTTTCTCACAGTAGAATGAGAATATGGAAATGGCATATGAAATGGAAAAATGCACATGGATTAGAACATGAATTGAGAGCTTCCCTTAAGGATACTGTGAGTTTCAAATAGCAAGTATCAAATAGCAACTAAATGACATGGCAGAGGTAGACCGTGTTATGTACATCTCCACTTGCTTTTCTCACAACTAAGCAAATGAAGTGCTGTTGCCTGTCAGGTAGCTCTCCCGTCTGCACAATTCCAGAGAAGTGGCTCAGGTTTGCTTGTTGACCTTCTCCCCAACCCAGCCCCTGGGAGCAGCTTTCCTTCATCAAGATCATGGGGGCCTGTAAAGTCAGCACATGCCTCTTCTTCTGTCTTATCCAAACACTGACTCAGTCGCCTTTGAAATTCTCCTTTCTTTGGGCTCCTAAAATCCTCTTCTCTCTTGTTTATTTTCCTGTGTTTTTAGTCCTTGCTTTTTCCTTATCTTCCCGGCATTGTTCCATCACTCTCGCACTCCTCTGAGCTTCTTTTTAGACCCACTCCCCCGACTATGGCCCCTGGTGGCAAATATCACTCCCTCCTATGACGATGTGTGCCCAGGAGCCCATGGGAATAAGAATGGCAACACTGAGTTCTACTGGGTATGGAGTGTGGGACACATGACCTGCAAAAACTTCATTTGTCATCCATCATGCAGTGACCTGAGATTCATCTCTGTTCTTTTGTTTTGACTTCCGGGATTTGGTTCTGGCTTCCAAGGAATTCCAGGCATCTCAGGCTGAAAGTACCCATTATCCCTACCTCACCATCCCCTCCAGCCACTCTGCATTCTCTGGTGTACAGAACCACCCCAAGAAGATAAGATTGTCTTCTCCACTTATCTCTCAGATCATAACATCAGAGACATCTGCTGACTGTGCTAGCCTTTCTCTCCATGCCATGGTCATTACTTCTTCACTGTGCCTCTGCTCCATGCCAGTCTGTGAGTGGAAGCAAAGGTGACTTGTGTAGCACACAGACACAGCTTGTCCCCCTCCTGCTTTCCAATCCTTCAGAAGTCACTGGGACAACTGTCTTCAAAGCCAGGTTACTTGGCACCATGCCGTACCATCCTGCATCTGTGTCTCCTCCTACCACTCAGCCATGGCACCTGTGTGTAGCAGCTTGTTGCCTGAGGCAGCATCTTGTTGTCTGAAAAAGTCATGTTGTTGGCAGAAGAAGCTGTATGTTGTGAAGTCAGATGTTTGTCTAAAGAAGCCACGTGTCTTATTGTCATGGTTAGCATTTGCTCTATGTCTGTGTTCTCCCAAATGTTTTACTCATTCTCAAAGCCCCATTTATAAGCACTGTCTCCAGGGAGGTCTGTCCTGATCTTCCTGCTGATGAACAAATCCACCCTTCCCCCACCTTCATGAGCAGGTCATCCACATCTCTGGGATTTGCACATTTAACTCAAGCAAACGTGGCCTGTGGACCTGCAGACACAGATGGCCACAGAGACACCTGTAAGTGACACAAATGAATGTACCTTTGGACATCCCTCAGGAGCACGTGGCCAGAGTGGAGAGGGGACTGCCATGTTTACTGCCTCCATGAGTCCTCTGCCTCTCGTGTGATATATTTCTTACTTCTGAAGAGCAACCTCAATCCTTTCTGTCATGGAATTGCGCAGCCTCTAAAATAAGGCAGCTCAACTCTGCTCAATGCATAGTGTGCCCATGCTCTGGAAAAAAGAAATGGTGGTATTGAACTTGCCAAACGGCCATATTGAATATATTGAAACTATAGAGCATTTTGAAGATCAGTTTATACTCTGCTTCAGGCACCATTTCTTCATTCTGTACAGGCCTTGGTCTGAAGTCTATGTGGTTTGAGCCTCAGTTCTACAAAACCGAACCATACTGTCACTCTTAGCTTCTATTTCTGCTTTTCCCTTATTAACATCCTTATTTTTGTGCTCTCTCTGTGGATATCAGGCTGTGGCTGCCCCTGTCTCTTAGAGTACAGCCTCAGAGCCAGTTGCATGATTGTAGTATTATTCTGGTATTCATAGGAGTTCTTGCAGGATGCACAGAAATGCCTGGCATGTGACCACATAAGCTCAGTGATTAGTTTTTCTGACATATGAAGTGTTGTTCTTATAGCTTACAAGCCACCCAGTAATATTCCCTCTTAATGTAATTTTTCTGAATCGTCTACTATGGATCTCCTCAAAAGAAATGTGCACTGGTTTCCAAAAGGTGGAGTACTCTTTCCAGACTGTACAGACCCTACCTCTTTCTACCTTCTCTTCCAGCCTCAATCTCAGCCCCCGGCAACTCACATGACGTAGGAGAAGCTACTGCCTTCAGAGATTGATGCCAAATATGGGGGACAAAGGATAGTGGTAGACACTGAAACATGCAGAGACGGATTCAGTATTTGCCTTTTTGTGTAACATTGGGTCAGTCACATCCCTTTCTGTGCTTCTTTCCCCTTCCGTGTGGGAGGGAGATGGGTGTGAAGGTTGCCTTGTTACCTGACTCGCAGTTACCCTGGGTTCTCTGGTTTACAGAATAACGTGTTGCACCCAGCAAGTTTGCTACTTGTTCTTTTCCCTTGACTCATCTTGGACTTTCTGCTTATACTGTGGCGGGGCTGTCCAACTTCAACACTGGTGCTATTCGCAGCACTGATGCAAACGTGCATTTGTCTGCATCGCTTACAAGGTGTCTCTGTGGCCTCTGTGTCCACAGGTCCGCAGCCCATATTTGCTTGAGTTAAATGTGCAAATCCCAGAGATGTGGATGATTCTTTGTCGTGTGCGTAGTGGGGCGGCTGGTTCTGTGCTTTGTAGAATGTTCAGCAGAATCTCTACCCACCTCAGGCCAGTGGCATCCTTTCCTAAGACACCCTCAGATGTCTCCGAGGGCAAGGAAGGTAAGGAACTGAGTCCCTTGGTACTGGACAGGCCACACACATCCACAGACTTTTCCAGGACAGAGCCGGGTCAAGGATATCTTCAGCTATGCAGGTCCCAGGGTCTCTGTCCCAGCTGCTCAATAGGAACACTTAAGTTAATGAAAGTGGCTGGGGCTCAATGATACTTCCATGTGCACCCCAAAATTTGAATTTAAACTAGTTTTCACATCCCATGAAATATTCTTCTTTTAAAAAAAATAAAAACTATGAAACCACTCTTGGCCTGCAGGCTTACCAAGCCAGGTAGTACAGAGGTTTTGGCCCAAGGGTCAGAGTTTGCAAGCACTAGGCTGAATATCCTATGGATATCAGTTCCTATAGGTGCTCCCAGTCACCCTGAAGGTGGACACTGTTGTCACATTTGCAGATGAGGATGTTCAGGGCCTTGGAGGCAAAATGCTGAAGGGTATGGATGTGGAATACTATTGAGAAAACAAGAATCTGGCCTGCTTTTGCGAGATTCTACAGTCTAGTGTTCTTTCCACGGTGCTCAGATACCTCCAGAGATGCCCACTAACTTTTCCTTGCTGTGCATGGTATCAGGACGAAATCATAAATCTGGACTCCAGAAGGCCAAGGTCAGGGTTCAGAGGGAAGACAAGGGAAGCTCTCTCCAGCATTCTTGCCCTGTCTGTCTTGCTCTACCCCTATGAGATCTGGCTTTCTTTGAGATGTGGTTGTCCCATCGCAGTTCCCTGCCAGGGTCTTTCCAGTTCACTCTTCCTCTTTGGCTAACGCACAGAGGAGGACACCAGCCAAGGTACTGTGGCGAGTACAACACTGTTTCCACTTAGAAAGCAGTCCGTTCCCTTATAGAGAAGTTTGGGGACTGTGTTTCCAAAAACGCTGTCCACCAACGAGTTCATCTCTTGTGTCTACTTAGCAAGG